>JAVJIF010022972.1:0-12795 GCA_038442645.1 Agave tequilana | reverse complement strand
CCTAATCGGAGAGAGCCCAATCCGATACACGCTGACACCACACTGCTCAGAGGAATTGGTCTGGCTCAAACCCTTCAAGCCTCATCTCAAGAAACACATTTATCGCATCCTTCGCAAGCCCATTCTGCGTGTACCTAGTAATCATCAGAGTCCTAACCACCACACTCCTCTCAACCATTCCATCAAACGCCTACCTCGCAGGGAATAAATCACTTTCCTTCGCAAACAGATCAATCAGCAAGCAAGCGACCGACACATCCCGGCCGCAAAAAAAATTTGATGGCAAACGCGAGAACCATCACGCTGAATTTCATGTTTCGCAACTGTGCAAGCTTGGACGACGCTCGAGAGGGTGAACTCATTGGGGGCGAGGCCAGAGCGGAGCAATCGAGGAACAGGGGGAGAGTGATTGGTCAGGATGGCCATTGCGGGGGGCGGAGGTGATCACGGCAGTCCACGAGACGAGGTCGCTTCGCTGGCCCATTTCGTCGAACAGTTGGCATGCGAGGTCCGAGCGGCCGCACTTGGAGTATAGGCCGATGAGGGAGTTGGAGAGGACGGTGCGAGGGGAGGGTGGGGGGTGGGTTGGAGGAGGCGGCGGCCGAGGGGGAGGTGCGGGTGCGAATGCAGGTCCTGAGGAGGTCATGATTATGGTGGTGGGTTTTCCTTTGCGTGGGATTTTGGAGGGAAGGGGTGGGTGGGGTTGGGGTTTGGGTGTGGGCGTGGGAGGGAAGGGCGGCATTTGATTTTGTGTCATAAGAGAGAAAAGAAAATAAATATAGTACAAGTGTGCCGCTAGGCGATGGAAATCGACCCACAGCTCACTGCCAAACAACGAAGAAAAAGGTGGAAGGATGAGAAAGAAAGAGATGAGAGATGAGAAAAGAAGAAGAAGACGAACGGACGGACGGATAAAATTTCTATATGAGTCACACGAAGAAAACTTCTTTTAGGTCGGTTTTGTATATTGAGATTTTGAAATTGTAGACATGAATGTAAGGATGAGAGTAGACGTGTCCATAAAACTCCCATTGGACATTTCTAATAGAAAATTTTCTATAAGAAAATGAGAAAAACTCATATTCCTATAAAAAAAAAATTCTATGGACATGTTCAATTAGAGCTCATAAACACGTTCATTCTCATCTCAACATGAATGACTCAAAATAAGAGATTGTTTTGATGCACCTATTAAACATAATAGCAATTGATAAAAAAAAAAGACGGGACTTTGTGGATGATTTCGTCGAAACAAAAAAAAAACGATGACAGGAAATTCATGAGAAATAGAAGCATGTCTCGCTTCCTCTTTCTCTACTGAGTCCATGTTCAACAAATGAGCACTTGCCACTGTTGAAAATTTTATACTATTTTCTAAAACATGCAATATCTTTACAAATGAAATTAAAATAAAACAACAATTATTCTAGCATGTAACAACAATTATAATTAAAATAAAACAAAGGAATCTAGCCTAGAGAATACAGTCGCGATGTCGCTGCCCTAAAGGATCAAAAGCCCGTCTCCTTGTCCAGACGTTGAATCGACTTGTCCCCCTAGCGGTAAAAGATCCCCCGGATTCACCAGCACTCAGCTCAGGACGGTGGGTAGAGCCTCTGCTCAAATGAAGAAGTTGCCCAGAAAATTGAAAATAAAAAATTCTTTTTAACACTGAAGCTATTCTCACGAAGAGTAGTCTTCAGGTTTCTTTAAGATGAAAAAAGAGAAATGAGTTGTGTGTCTTGCTATTGGAGTGAGAGGTCTATTTATAACCTTAGAACCCAAGTTGTTATAACAACTCTAACAGAAAATCCAAGCAGTTGAGATATTTTCTCAACTGATTTAGATTCTGAGACTTGGTCAAAGTTGACTTGGTAAAACAAAATTTGAAATGAAAGCTTTCTTTTATTTTAATTCAAAAAAAATCCAACAGTCCCCCCCCAAAAGCTTGAGTTTCAGGGAAGACAGAATAAAACAAATCAATAATAAATAACAATCAAATCATCAGATCATAAAACACGAGTGAAATTGGGCAACATCATACTGTGAATTCGGGACAGGTGGACTACGCTGAAACCTTCTTAGTGAATTCATCACCATCTGAGAGACATAGTGGACTATGCCTGGAACTAGCCTCTTTTACCAGATATTGATAAAATACACACAATAAGTTCCATCTATTGAGCGAGCGGCTTGAGCATTAAAGGGCAAGCTCACAATAACCGACTCATGAGAGTTTCTAGGGTCAGCCCTGCCCCTAAACCGCGGCCATCACGGTTCCTCTCACGTATGTAAGTCCTTCAAAGGTACTACAGCTGGATAGTATACCCTCCACACTACATGTGTTGGACTTATTAAGAGTTAAACTCATCCTTACCTAGTTGTATCATAAGAGCATCTCACCATAGAGAAGGGTAGTAGCTACAACGCTACATATAGGATATAAATATATCCGGGTTGATGCTCCACACGAGTTTCACCAGTCCAGCTTGTTACTACCACATTGAACCTCTTTCATGGAACCAGCTCTCAATCAAGTAGGTTGGGTTCCCGCTGTCGGTGAACTCTATTATGGGCTTAACCCCATCTCCTCAATGAAACTAGAACTATACTCCTAGAAAGACCCTTAATCAGAATGACTTTATGTTTTTAGGGTCAGAAAATTGGCTTAACAGCCTTGTATTTTCAAGTGGTGACAGTCAGAGATTTAATCCTTCATGACCACATTATTATGACTCTTGACATCTTTATTAGACCTATAAAGTCTTTGGGTAATTGTCAGAGTCTCCCCCCTCCTCCCCCCATTTGGAATTATAAGGTAGTTATAAAGTTTTCCTTGTAACCTTAGTTTCAAAACGAACAAATTATACCATAATGGTTTATGAAAAGCATATATCCATTGTATTTGACTATTCAAATATTTAAGGTATATATGTCTATATTATATGCTAAAGAATAGTCAAGAAATTTATGTTTGTCAAATGTCATAGAATGCACAATTAGAGTAAAAGTTTAAGAATTAACATGTAATTCAGATATATTTGAAAAAATAGTTTAAGCATATACTTGATCAAAACATTAAGAACTATACATGTACTAGAGAAAAATATTTATTATCCATTCTAATCACTTTATTAAGACATTGATGATGTCAGAGATGAGATTTGATATCTTATAAGATGACTGCAAATTGGTTCCTTACCTGATAGCAAAACATCCTAATTTACCTTGCCATTTTATTATTAATAGTATCCGAATTTTCATCTTAAGCAAATCACCATTGTCTTAACTTAGTGATTAAGATATAAAATATAATTTTTCTTTGTATATGCAACATGTTCATACTTTCACAAATAATACATGCATATAATGTATGCAATATATATCTTTAGTTTTGAAAATATGTCACATTTAAAATCTTCAAAGAAATTTTAAATGCTTTTAAAAATTATTCATAATTTAATTAACAATAAAAATTATAATATTCTTTCAAAAAAAAAAGTAAGCGCTTTTAAAGAAATGTTTGAAGTACATGATTATGTAAAATATAGCAATCATTAATATATTTTATTATAAAATAATGCACTTATAATTTCAATATATATACACACACATAATTTCATGAATAAAAAATTAAAAGTTTAATTTTTCCGCAACTATAAGAATATTCTTATTGTTAAATCATGAAAATACTTAAGTAGGAGGTGTATAAATTTTTTTAGTTTAAAAATATATTTTGAAGAAGTATAATAAGTTACATCAACATATGACATTTTTTATTTAATATAGTTTCAATAATAAATATCTCATTGAAGAAAAACTAGTAGTGAAATGAGAAAATATTTTTACTTAGTAATTTGAGAAAATTTATTTCATTACTCTAGATATTAAAATATGTAACTTTTCAAATTTTAAGAAATGTGATAAGAATATGATTTAAAATTTCTAACCAAGAATCTTGACCAATTCTCGACAATTAAAACTATATTTGAAAATATCTAAATAGATATTTAATTTATCTCTAAACTTAGTTAAAGAGAAATTATAGTTTGTAAGGTAAAAATTAAAGTCTGATTTCTAAAAGTCTAAATAGGGCCAAATCTAAACTTGATAATTATAAGTTAAGGGTAATGTCTAAAATAATAATGAGATTAGGAGGTAGTCTATTCACCTCAATTATAATACTAAATTATAGAAAAATTATTCATTTAGGCAATCTAGCTTTATTAGATCCCAATTAAAGTTATATGGGGAACAAAACCGCACATGGCTATTCATCATTATGTACATGGTTAGGATTCTAATTCTAACTAATTTATCATGGTCTGATCATTATTACATCAGATTCAAATATAAAAGATAGTTAAAGCTCGAACCAACCATAATTTGTAATCAGGGCTAATTCTAGATAGATTTAGGTATGTCCAAATGGTGATAGAATTAGGGTTATAACCTAAACAACATCACTTCTAAAGTTATGGTGAACAAAAGCTGATGATATATTTAATAAATTTTTTTAGAATATTGGGTTAGTCAAAACCTCAATTTTATCAGTCTAATTGGCCAGGTCAGCGTAACTCAGGTGGGAGGTTTTTTCACTCTTGGCGTTCCTTAATTACAGAATCACGTTGAGTACCCTTTCTTTGTAAACACCAATTATATGAAATTTTGAGGAAATGATTTACCCTTGGCTACATTAAGAGTGTACAAATAATATTGTTGTACTCTAGATTTGTCAAAATGATAGGAAAAATGTCACGCCCCGCTTCCGAAAATACGCTGGAGCGGAGACGCGACACGAGTCGGCAACGCATATACGCAAGAAAAATACCTCACGTATACGCGCTAAGCCTAAAGTAACCTGAACAAGCTATAAATCTAAACCATAATAATCAAGGATCACTGCAATAATACATATAAAGACTACACATGATCTGGAATGAAATAAGGAATAGAATAGAAGCCAAGGGTGATATACAGGAATCAAAGAATAATAGCAGAAATAAAGAAAATGCAAGAATACCAGAATCAAAAGGGAGAGAGTCCGGTTCCTCGCAAGGCGTATAGTCCCATCGAACACCTGCACAGAAGAAACAAGCGTCCAATATCTGGACGTGCAAATCCAGGGTCGTCAGAAAGCGACCTAGTGAGTGTGTGTAAAGGGGAGAGCTCGTGCATATAAACAAGGTGCATGAAGCAATAACAAGAATAACTGCAGATATAAGATAATCAAATAACATGATACATAAGCAACTGAATAACAATAGCAAGAATAAGAGTACAGGTACAAGACAAGTAAAACAACTGTAACAAAAAAAAACAGATGTCTAGGTGATATCCTAGCAATATCACTAACCTGGTACATAATCTGGTCCTGGTTACAATCATGTGTCTATCATAATGATATATATTTAGATAAACAATCAGGTGATTACAGTCAGTCACAGTACATCAATAGTTTATTATTAATTATGTCAGCGAACACCAATTGTCACATGTAATAGACGCATCCCATACTACGCCTACCACACATGCCAATCGATGTCCTCAGTTATTGAAACTGATCGGTTGGAGACATTGTCCATGCTTTAGGTGGGTCCCGTGCATACCCGAAACCACGACCCAGACTCCTGGCGCTGAACCAGGACCTACCGCAAGGTAGTCAGGAACATGTAAACAGGAACAGGTACATGTATAACATGTATAACAGGAACAGGACAGGGTGCCAGTCACCCCACGGGAACCCTGCAGTGGAACCCTCTTTCGGCTGCGCAACCTAAATCCTAGGTCCACCCAAAATACAGACGCTGTCTCCTCCATCAATCTCCCCAATCCCAGTGTAAGTTGTTTAATAGCATGTTATTAATTTATCATGATTACATAATGTGCATGTTATTAGTTTATCAAGATTATTTAATATGCATGTTACTTAAATCACTAGGATAACTCGGTGGTAGTCACGGTAACAATATCAACATGTAATCAGGATACCGGTATAACATAAATATACAATATCAAGGAACAGGATACAGGTATAACAGGATTATATAACAAGTATAACATGCGGGTGTTGTTACCGTGTAATATATTTTTCCCAGCAATTATAGTAACATGGACATGATAGTAATCAGGTAGATACCAAGCATAATCAGTCAAGTTTCTCAAGTAAATCCAGATATCTAAGATGGGTAATGACCTACTGTCATGAATAGAATAATCCAAGCAAATTGTGGAATCAACACACATCTTCAAAGTCATCGATATATCAATCCTCTAAGTCATCAATAAATGATCTCACCAACTGATAAAGTAATGACTGCTATCTGATAATTCTGAAGTACAACCTTACAGACATCGAATAGATCACCATCATAATAACTCATCTCTGCTAACTGAAGTAATCAATAACTAAATATGAAGCATATGGCATATCCTCGAGATCAACTAAGTAAACATACACCGAAATCATATCTAAGGGAAACATCCTCAAACAACTGCAATCTAGAATAATTCACTTATAAGTCAATACCAACAACTCATCCATACTCAAATGATATAATCAGTTGGTACATCTAAGAACTCGAGCATCTAATAATCCAAAGTCATTACAACCAACTCATAATTTCAATAGTTACATGATCATCAAATATCAATTCACATCGAGTAATCTGATACAATAAACTACTGTTGCTCCAACATACATCAATAACCTGTGCTCAGCCCTCTCACTCTATCAATCTACTCTGGTTCCCAAGTCCTCACAAGTTCCCACTTCTATCAAGGTCAATTGTAAGATCCCAACACTTGACAACATAACAGATACATGTCTAAGAATTATCAAGTCGAGTCAATCCAACCAATATATATATATATATATATATATATATATATATATATATATATATATATATATATATATAATATATATATATATATATATATATATATATATTCCTCGAAATCATATTCTTCCATCTATAGCCAATACATAACTAGAGGGTAAAGTCCACAATCCATAAAGAAGCTGAATACAACAGTCAGACTAAACTTAGTCACTAGGGGGGAGGATCAAGTCGACTAGGGGACGGGTTAGTCGACTAATATATATGATAAGTCGACTATATATGGTGTTAGTCGACTAATACAAGAGGCAAGTCGACTAACAAGGAATGCAGGTCAGCAACAGAGACTACACAACTTCCAGGACATCCAACTAGTCGACTATAGGATAGAGGTAAGTCGACTATACATGCTATTAGTCGACTACAAAAGGTGACAAGTCGACTAATGGTCGATTACAGTGGATAAACAGAGAGTCAACAATTATTCTAAAGGAGAGTCCAGTCGACTATAAGACAATAGTTAGTCGACTATTAAGGGTATTAGTCAACTAACAGAGAGGGTAAGTCGACTAATGGAGCTGCAACCTGATACTGAAATGCACCATGACACATAATCCCAATCTCTTCAAATGCACACATGCTACAATCATGTATACAGTACCCAAGCATATAGGTTCTACATTATGTTTATGCATGTATTAGAATATATCTAAATAAAATGTACATAAACGAGAGAAATAGAAAGAGGGAGGGGGAGTACACTCACATAGGGGGCTGCCGGGGCGATCTCTGACGATGGAATGTTGTTGGTGCTGCTGCAGGCTGCGCTGGACTGCAGGGAACAGAGAGAGAGAGAGAGAGAGCACGGCCAGGCTCTGCGCACGGCAATAGGCCTGCTGATCTGGACAGTGCACAGGGGACATGGAGGTGCTGTTGGTTTGCTGTTGGTGCTGTCGTTGCTGCTACAGATCTGGTGAAGAGGTGGGGCGGCCTGCTGGGAGTTGCTGCGCTGGAGTGCTGCGCGGGACTGCTGACATGGGGGAGGATCCACAGGCTGGCTGGTTGTATTGGCTGCGAACTAAAAGAGGAGGCGGCCTGGGTTGCTGGATCTGAGCTGCCGGAGGGCGCTGGGGCTGCTGCTGGAGTTGCTGCGGCTGCCAAGGGAGAGGGACAGACTAGGGAGCTTGGCCTGCTGCTCTTGGGTGCGGCAAGGACCAGGCCAGGTGGCTGGCTGCTGCAAGGAAGTGCGGCAACACAAGGCAAGGGGAGGAGATGGGTGTGGCTGCAGGTTGTTAGATTTGAGGAGATTTTGAGGGGATTAGTTAGGATTAGGATTTGGTGGGAATTTAGATCAAGTAGTTAAGATTTGATTAGGATATAGGAGGATTCTTGGGAATTAGTTAGGATTAGAACTTGAAGAGTAATGGGTTGCGGGTTAACGGGTAGCGGGTTTGGGGTTGGATCCAAATGGGTAAATGGGTATTGGGTTTGGGTTATGAATTGGATTTGGGTAATGGATTAGATAACGGGTATAGGGACAAGGGATAAGGCATGAATAAAAATAAGGGAAAGGAAATATTACAAATACCACTACAAAATAATAATCCAATATTAATAAGCACATAACTTCAGCCACAATATTAATAATAATAGTTATTTGAAATACATGATGGTAATTAACAATAACAATGATAATTAACAAACTGTTAATAAAATCTAATCTATATATACACAAGTATGTAAAACATGCTAATAAGGATACATAATTCAGATTAAAATTAAATAAAAACAAAAATACCGTATTATCAAGTAGTGGATATTACAGAAAATTTCTACCATATTTTTTGTATTCATAATATTAAAATGTCAGAATACATGTTTATGTTGAAAGTTTTTAAATTAGGGTATGCAAAATAAAAAGAATGTAGGGGATCTTATTTAGTTTCAATTTGTAAAATAATATAATCTAGTTGGATATATATAGCAGAGTAAGTTAGAATTCAATAAAAGAGTAGCAAGATATTTTAAAAGAACTTGAACTAATTATAACATGCAATTTAAGCACAAAATTAACATGTATATGTGTGTGTGTGTGTATATATATATATATGAAAAGTTGACAACTCCTTAAATGAAGTGTTCAATGTGCCTTTATCCATTACATAAAGCAACAAATAAATAAATAAAGTATCAGAATTTATTCATTCAGTAAATTGAAGATAAAACATGCAAGTTTAGGTGTAGTGCAGATATATAATTTTAAAAGAAGGAAGGGTGTTGTTGCAAAGGCATAAGAATTTATTCATTTTGTTTACAAACTGAGATAGTAAGGAAATTTAATAGCATCTAAAACAGTAATCATATCTTTTATAAGCATGCCCTTCTGAAAACACTTAAAGAATTAGAACTGACATCACAGTGAACAACTTAAGGATTAGGCAAACAATTGAGGTATGAACATAATAAACATTTGGTTAGATGTCCATTAACATTCATCAAAACTGTTATTATATACAAAAGTTGTCATGTACTATTTAGTGCATATTTAAATCATAAATACCATACATATATAGAGTTGAAAAAGGCTACCATCAGAAGTATCCAGAATGCAAATACAATCATTCAGATATGAATTTATTAACTGTTGTCTTCTAAATTCAATTAAGTTGCATGAAATAGGAAATAGATTGAATGAAATAGGAGAAAGTATATATATTTAATATTTTGATCCTTTAGATTGTTGAAATTTTATATTATTTTCTAAAACATTCAATATCTTTACAAATTAAATTAAGATAAAACAACAATTATTCTAGTATGTAACAACAATTATAATTAAAATAAAACAAAGGAATCTGGCCTGGAGAATGCTGTCGCGATGTCGCTACCCTAAAAGATCAAAAGCCCGTTTCCTTATAAAGACGTTGAATCGACCTTGTCCCCTAACGGTAGAAGATCCCCGGATTCACCAACACTCAGCTCAAGACGGTGGGCAGAGCCTCTGCTGAAATGAAGAAGTTACCCAGAAAATTGAAGATAAAAAATTCTTTTTAACACTGAAGCCATTCTCGCAAAGAGTAGTCTTCAGATTTTCTTTTAAGATGAAAAAAGAGAAATGAGTTGTGTGTCTTACTATTGAAGTGAGGGATCTATTTATGATCTTAGAACCCAAGTTGTTATAACAACTCCAACAGAAAATCCAAGCAGTTGAGATATTTTCTCAACTGATTTAGATTCTGAGACTTGGTCAAAGTTGACTTAGTAAAATACAATTTGAAATGAAAGTTTTTACTTTTATTTTAATTCAAAAAATCCAACAGCCACATCATCAGCCAATCCCTCGCTCACTCAATATTATGTACGACCATCCCCTCTGCTTATGGGCCAGCCCTGAAACCCCTCAAGTGCCATGCAACTTACACTTTAGCCCCTCTCACGCAACACAAAGGGAGGGGAGAAAAGGAGAAAAAAGAAAGTGCGAAAAAAAAGAGTACAGAACAAAACTTAGAAAGAAACATATCAGCAGAGAAGAAGCGGGAAAGGCATTTTGATTAAGGGGTTTTTTGTTTGCCATGAAAATAGGCAAAAACTGATTTTTTTTGCTCTGACATGTTAATTCCATATGTTTTTTTCTCACCCCCATTCTGTTTGTTTGTTGGGAAAAGCTGAGAAAGAAAAGCGTGGGGCTCTACGTTCCACCTCTGTGATTCTGCACTATAGTATTGTGTTAGAATTTCGAGCTGAAATTTGAGAAAACCGAAAACTGAAATCGTGGAACCCTTACGTTCCAACCCCCCCACCCCCCAACACACCCACCCAAAAAAAAACCAAAAAAAATTCTGCGTAGAGTCTTTTTACTCCTTTACTTATCGCAATGGAGTCTTGTCACCCTTTGAAAATTTAGAGTTTTAGCACTCCTTGAAAATTTATTACTCCCATCGATTACTATAATATTAGAGTTTGTTACATCTTAAACTCCGGAGTTTTGTTACTCCTTGGAGTTTTGACATCCCATCCATTCGACTTTTATTGCTCTCATATGATTATAATCAAGCACCTTTTTATGTCAACAGCCCAAAAACATAAATTAAGAAATTATCCAACCAATAAAGAAATGATGATTTCGAGCCTTCATCTTCTGAAAGAAAAAGGAATTCGACAAAGAGTAGAAAGAATGCTCCTCAAATAATCTCATATTTTTTTTCAACAATTATTTCAGACTTTGAAATTAGCGTTTTAGTGCGCAAAGTGTAGGAAGAGAGAGGAAGTTCGTCGAGGAAGTCGACGATGTCGTCAAAGAATCAGCAGCAGCCAGAGGAATCAGATCAGCAGGAGAACGGTCGACCGGTCCGTCGACCGTCCGCAGCAGCAGCAGATCGGTCAACCGGACCGGTCGACGACGTGCACAACATGCACAAAGGAGTAGCGATCGACCGTCCGGTCGACCACAGAAGGAGAGCGGTCGACCGCCCGGTCGACCGACTGAAAGTGCCTAACTCTCGGTTAGGCCCGGTCGACCGGCCCGGTCGACCGGTGTATAGGGCCGGTCGACCGGCCGGTCGACCGACAGTCGGGTCGGGCTGTTTCAGGAAAGTGCTGAATTAGAAATCTGTTTAGGTTAAGAGCGGATTTTTAGGGTTTTGTTGGGTGTAGAGAAAGAGGCACCTGTCTCTTCATCTCCATTGCTGAAAACATTGTATTGATTCATAAAAATCAATAGAAATCTCTCTCTTTCTTGCCCCGAGGACGTAGGCGACAAAGCCGAACCTCGTTAAATCTGATTTGTGCTCTTTCTCTGGGATTGTGTGTTATTGCTGTTGGTAGTATTGTTCTTTTGCATCTGAGATCTAGGGTTTTCCTCTTTGTGGTTGTTGTCGGCGCGCAACAAGTGGTATTAGAGCATCCCAGGTTATTCGTGGGATTTTCTGGCGATTCGGAGGGCATCGGGTGCTGATTTGATGGAGATCGTATGTCGATCTCAGATCAACGGTGGTCTTGTTCGTGGGATCGTGTGTCGATCTCAGAACAGCGCAAGGAGTGTTCAAGAAATCATTGGTGGAGTAGATCTGGACAGAAACTCATTCTAGGGTTTCGTGAGAAGGTAAAAAATCTGATTTTTATCAAAGTTGTGTATCTATCTCCATTTAGTTTCCGCATACATAGAGGATCCAGTTAGATAAATGGCAGAAGAAAGTACATCAGTGAGGACCATGAATCCTCGTCCGAGGATTGACGTGGTGAAGTTTAACGGCACTAACAATTTTGGGATGTGGAGGTGCGAGGTGATGGATGCCCTAAATGCATCGAACCTCGAGGATACTCTACTTCTGGAGAAGAAGCGAAGCACAACCACTGAAGAAGAGTGGAGAAGATGAACCGATCTGCGTGTGGCTTGATTAGATCGTGTCTAACACAAGACATCAAATATCTTGTGTTACACGAGACATCTGCGAAGCAGTTGTGGGAGATCCTTGAAAGGAAATATCTGACCAAGAGTATTGAATCGAGATTGCAGCTGAAGAGCAAGCTGTACGGGTTTCAGATGAAGAAGGGATGCTCCGTGAATGAACATCTAAATCGCTACACGAAGCTTCTTACGGATTTGGTCAATGTGGATGTCAAGATAGATGAAGAAGACAAGGCGGTAATCCTCTTGAACTCTCTCCCTGCAGAAGAGTATGAGACGTTCACCTTAACCTTCATTAATGGAAGACAAACTCGTGACTATCATGAAGTGTCATTTGCTTTGGCAAATTATGAGACGAGGAGAAATGAGAGACAGCCTTCTCAGTCAAGCTCATCAGCAGAGGCGCTAGCAGTAAGAGGCAGGGGTTCATATAGGAAGGGCAAAGATGATAGAGGGAGATCGAAGTCCAGGCTGGGTTTTCGAGATCTGAAGAAGAACCAGTGTGCCATCTGTAGAGAATTAGGGCACTGGAAGGTTGACTGTCCA
>JAVJIF010022971.1:0-62515 GCA_038442645.1 Agave tequilana | reverse complement strand
CAGTTTGGATGTGCCAAATTATTGCGGCTAGGTGCTGTAAACGCAATATCAGCGCAATATCGGGGATATTTAGAACACTGTCAATAACACAGAGCTTGCAATACCACATAGAACTCCTTATCGTAGGTAGAGTACCGTTGCTTAGCATCATTTAACTTTTCGCTAAAATAGGCAACGGGATGCTTTTCTTGACTCAAAACAAGATGATGGGGAACCGGGCGGGATTCTCTCCCTAGGTTTCTCACCCAAGCACACAGGCTACAAAGCTTAAAAACAATTTTCATTCATTCCAAAATGTCCATAACAATACCAGTCTTGGCCTCTAAATAGGCCTACATCAACAGAAAGATCTCATTACAACCGTTATGAGACTAAAAAGAAAACTGCCAAATAAATAAAAATTACAATAAAAGGAAAAAAATAGCTAAATTGAATTTCCCAGCCCTAATCGAACCAAACTGAAAGTGTGCGACGACGCCTCCTGGTTTAGAATCACAATCCTGGAGAGATGTCCCCATCACTTTCGCTGATGTCATTCAGATCATTGTCTTTGTTTAATGCACAAGATCTGGCATTATAGTTCTGGCCATCTATGTTGATGACATTTTAATGACTGAGAGTGACTCTGCTGGGATAATGGAGACTAAGATATATCTCAAGCGTCATTTTGTGACCAAGGACGGATGGGACGTTCAAAATACTTTCTAGGAATTAAAGTTGCACATTAGAAAAACAATGTGCTTTGGATCTTTGGAGGAAGCATTTTTTGGGATTCAAGCCTGCTAATTCACCAATGAAAGGCAATGTGAATTTATGGTTTGATGACAATCATACACTTGATGATCCAGGAAGCTATAGAAGATTGATTGGAAACTAATCTGTCTTACGGTGACTAGCCAGATATAACCTTTTCTGTAGGAGTTCTGAGTAGATTCAGCTTAGCTCAGAGAAGCCCATTGGTTAGCCGCGATGAGGATTCTATCTTACATCAAGAGTTGTCTAGGAAAGGGGTTGGTATATAGGGAATTAGATGTGTACGCATTTCTAGATACTCTGATTAAGGGTATGCTAGAGATCGAGGGGATATGAAGTCTACTACTTGGATATTGCACTTTTGTTAGAGGAAATCGGGTGACCTGGAGGAGCAAGAAACAAGATGTGTCTCGCTCAAGTGCTAAAGCTGAGTATTGAGTTATGGCTTCATACGTCATACAAGATGGCGTGGTTATAAAATTTACTGATGGAGCTTGGTTTTCAGACAGCCTGGACCCATGTCTATGCATTTTGATAATAGTCTGCCATTTATATTGCCCAGAAACCAGTGTTTCATGAAAGAACCAAACACATTGAGGTCGATTGTCACTTTGTCAGAGATGTTTGTCACGCCCTGCTTCCCAAAATACGTGAAAACGGGAGTCGGGACAAGAGTCGGCGACGTATATACGCGAGAAAAATACCCACACGTATACACGCTAAGTATAATTAACCTGAACAAGCTATATAATCACTATAATAAATCAATATCACTGCAATAACTATATATAGATGTTCACACATGATAACATATGAAAAGAAATGGAACAAGCATGAGTCCAATGCATAGAATCATGAAAGCAATAAGAATAAAGAAAAGCAAGAGAATATCGAGAAAGGATGGTTAAGCAAGAGAACTCTAGCTCCTTAAGATGCCTGTGATCTTTTCCAAATATCTGATCAGTAATAAATAGTCATAGATTGGATATACAAATTCAGGAGTCAGAACTTCTAATGAATGTGTAAGAAAAAAGGGAAGGTGCACGTGCAAGAACAGTGTGTACATATAATGGAAATATATACTGCAATAAGAAAAAAACATGTAAAACATAAAGGGGCAGTAAAAAGTCAGTCAGTGCTATAGTCAGTGTACAATCCGGTCATGTGTACCATCGGTGTCAATATAGCATACATGTATCAGGTGTCAGGTGTCTATCATAACTCATATGAGTACAGTCAGGTGAATACAGTCAATTATAGTACATAATAACAGTTTATTATTATTACGTCAGCGAATAACCAATTGCCACCTGTAATAGATGCATCCCATACTACGCCTACTACACATGTCAATCAGGATCTTATGTTATTGAAACTGATTGGTTGGAGACATTGTCCATGTTTTAGGTAGGCTCCGTACATACTCGGGGACTACCGCCCAGACGTTTGCGCTGAACCAGGCCCTAAAGCAAAGTAGTCAGGTAACATGTATAACATGGTGAGAACAGGCCTAGGGTGTCAGTCATTTCACGGGAACCCTGCAGTGGAACCCTCTTTCGGTTGCGCAACCTATATCCTAGGTCCACCCAAAATACTGACGCTGTCCTCCATCAATTCACAAGTGGATTGATATCTAGTATATGTTTATTGCAATGTAAATATAACTTGTCTCAAGTCACCGAAAAGAGCTAGGTCCTCTTTTTATATCGAAACCGGGCTTTGATACCAAAGAAAATTCTGTGACGCCCAACTTTCCAAAGTACGTGAAAACGGAGTCGTGACTAGAGTTGGCGACGTATATACGTGAGGAAAAATACCCCACATGTACACGCTAAGCCTAAGTAACCTGAATAAGCTATATAATCACTATGATAAATCAATATTACTGCAATAACTATATATAAATATTCACACATGATATCATATGAAAGAAATGGAACAAGCATGAGTCCAATCATAGAATCACGAAAGCAATATGAATAAAGAAAAGTAAGAGAATACTGAGAAATAATAGTCAAGCAAGAAAACTCTAGCTCCTCAAGATGTCTGTAATCCTCTCCAAATACCTGATTAGCAATAAATAGCTATAAATCTGAATATGCAAATTTAGAAAGTCAGAACTCCTAGTGAATGTGTAAGAATAAAGAGAAAGGTGCATGTGCAAGAACAGTGTGTACAATAATGGAAATACATACTGTAATAAGACAAAAATAACATGTAAAACATAAAGGGGCAGTAAAAAGTCTGTCAGTGCTATAGTCAGGTTACAATCCGGTTATGGTGTACCATCGGTGTCCAATATAACATACATGTATCAGGTGTCAGGTGTATCATAACTCATACACGTATAGTCAGGGTAATACAGTCAATTACAATACATAATAACAATTATTATTGCTAGGTTAGCGAACACCGATTGCCACCTGTAATAGACACATCCTATACTACGCTACTACATATGTCAATCAGGATCCTACGTTATTGAAACTGATTAGTTGGAGACATTATCCATGTTTTAGGTGAGTCCCGTACATACCCGAGACCACGGCCCAGACTCCTGCGCTGAACCAAGCCCTACCGCAAAGTAGTCAGGTAGCATGTATAACATGTAAAACAGGAGCAAGAGCAAGACTAGGGGTCAGTCATCCCACGGGAACCCTGCAGTGGAACCCTCTTTCTGCGGCGCAACTTATATCTAGGTCCACCCAAAATACAGACGTCGTCTCCTTCATCATTTTTTTAATCCTATTGTAGTTATTTAATGTCATGTTATTAGTTTATTAAGATTATTTAATGCACATGTACCTTGGTTACTGGGATAACTCGGTGATGGTAATGGTAACAACATCAACATGTGTGTTAAGATATTAGTATAACAGGGTATGTAACAAGTAACAGGAGGGTGGTGTTACTGTGTAACTATATTTTTCCAGCAAACTCTGGTAACATGGACAATATAGTATCAGGTAGATGTCATGTATAATCAATCAAGTTTTCAGGTAAATCATGATATTCAGGATGAGTAATGACATCCGTGCATGAATAAAATAATCTAGACAAAATATACAATCAACTCAGATCCTCAAAGTCATTGATATATCCACCCTCTAAGTCACCAATAAGTGAGTGATCAATAACTTTGCCATAAAACTCCAAACATATAGTATGGTCACTAATATCAATGAAATCACTCTCATAATAACTCTATTGCATAACTGAAATAACTAAAGTAGTTAGGGACCAATCATGAGGCACTGAATATATATCCTCGAGATCAACTAGGTCAACGGATACCGGAATCACCAATGAAGAGTAGAACTTACTCAAGTAATATAAAATTTAGGATACCTCTACATCTGATAATCAACGTCAACAAGATCATCAATACTCAAACAGTATAATCAGGGGTAAAATCTGGAATACCCACAACTATAAACTCCAACTACATGAATCTCATCAGAACACAGATCAAAATTCTCTGAAACGAACACCAACCTCATGTCGATCAACTCTAACTCTAACTAAGTCCATGTCAGTCAAAGTATCAGAAAATCAGTCTTTTAGTAAGTAACTTCATATAAAATCCACTCTCGGAATACAATGAATCCCCATCTAGCTTATCATTAAATACATGAATATAAGTCTGATAAGTAAGAGTACATAAAATATGAACCTTTAATCTCAATCACGAACCAATCAACCTCAAGATCAATCAATTTATTTCTAAAACTTACAACTAGGTCAATTACAAAATCAAGTTCGGTCTAAGGTGTACCACACCTAGTCATAAATCAATAGTGGTAACCAACCATCACATGGAAACGACGTAAGTCCAATATCTCAATACCATGATCCAAAGTCCATATACGTTTGATGCTCAATATCAATAAGGTAAAATCAAGAACTGCCAAGTAATTCTAAATACCACCAAGCATATAAGAAACTGATACTAGACAATCTAGCCCTGATCGACTCACCAATCAATTAACAGATAATTATTTTGTAAATTCTAATACACCAAATAATTGTCTGATAAATACTACACATGAGTGATGCTATCTGTCCTCAAATATGAACTAGATCAGCCAATCTATAGATCGAAACAAGTCACAGTTTAAGATGTATCAATACTAGGTGTAAGCCAACAGCGACAAATTACTAACATATGAAATGACGCCGATAAATACTCAGATCAACTGCATAATTAAAGTGGTCGTTCACTTATATCTCATGAAATAATACAATTGTACTGGCAAAAATAAATTAGATGATCACATGAAATAATACGAATAAATAACATTGACACCTACTGGCAATAATAAATAAGAAAATGATACAAGAGCAAACACTCACATGAAATGACGCGGTTTCGGATCTGAATCGCCATCATTGGTCTTCACTGTACAAGCCGGTACGGATCTCCGGATCATCTCATGGGTCGGCCTTCGAATCGCCTGTGTATCGGGTTATAACGAACACAATCCAAATTTTTCTGTTATCGAGTTCGGATCATACGAATTAATCTGAAACGCTATATCACGCAACCATACACATGAACTCACATGAACTACATTCGCATTCATACACACACACATATATACACGTACACACATGCATACACCACTGTACACCCATATACATAATATACACATACATACATAGTATATACACATTCCTAAGCACACATTCATACAAACACTAAACACAATTTAAATTACACATAAAAATCACACACGCACACTCGCGCGTGCACACGACACACTTAATTAAGCACACATAATTATACACATGCACATATACTAATACACACACTACTTTATACACTATGCATTCATTCCAATGCACACTAGGAAAATTTTACACACATGCTATAACACCCACATACATTCAAAAAAAAATAACAGAGGGAGAGGAGGGGACTCACGACATGGGGGAGTCACGACCGGCCGTGGTGCTCGCCAGCGGAGGCGGAGGCCGCGGAGGATGCCAGTGATAAGTTCAGGCTCCGGCGGAGGAGATGGTGGTCCGGCGGGCCCCGACGGCAAGGAAGAGAAGGAGATGGAGGGGGTGATCTCATAGGGTGGCTCAGCCTGTGTATGCGGGTGCACGACAGTGATTGGGGAGATGGAGAAGTGTTTTTGGGGGTTGATGGCACAAGGGTGCATGCCGCATGGGGGATCTCAGAGTGATGGCGCGCCGGGCTTGGTGTGTGCTGCAGTGGAGACGTGTCGGGCTGCCGACGAACTCCGACGAGAGGCGAGAGGGAGAGCTTGGCCCAGGGTGATGTTGTTGAGATGTGGGGCTGAGGGGAAGTGGAGCTTCGGCTGGGGGGGGGGGGGGGGGGGGGAGGGGCGCAGCGGCCTGAAGGTGGGGAGTGTTGGCCCAAAGGCCATTAGCCCTTAGTTTTGATGATAACAAATCATATGTAGTTAGGTATTAACAAAATTGTTTAATTAAGTTTCAGGAAAAAATCATATGTTACATTTCGGCTCCAACACAAGACTCACACATGTGGAAGCCAAGAAGATTTAGATCCCAGATCCTAGCACACTAGAAGAGTTTAAGGATCAAGCAATATCGGGAAGACTGTTTCAAGATTTGTATCTTTACCGTTTTCCATTTTAATTAAGATTTATAGATATTTGTCAAAACAAGATGAAAGAAGTTGATAGCTTTTGGGATTGTCACACACACATTCATAATCCTTAGTGTTTTCAAACAAAATTTTATTACCTAGTTTCTTACCGAGTTTCAGAAAAACCAAGTTTCGGAAAATCAGGTTTCAGAAAAACAAGTTTTGGAAAAAAAACAGTTTTTGTTTTTAGAAAAGATTTTTATCAAAATATGTTCTAAATTATTTGGTGTTGATCTATGATCACACTCTACTTACTCAAAGCCCTAGAACTCTATTTGTGTCTACATATCAAAAGAAATTTATTGAAAAAATTCTGACTTCAAAAAAGATATTCAAAGATCTGTTTTTGCCTCTCATCCGGTTGACCGTGCGCGTTGACCGCTGGCAGAGCTAAACTGCTCTGTCGGTCGACCGGTGCACGAGTGCACTTCGGTCGATTGGCCCGGTCGACCGGAAGCAAGAGCAGTGCTCTCTGTTTGTTCCAGTCGACCGGACCTGGTCGGCCGACAGAGAGTTTTTACTCTCTGCTGGGATCCACGGTCGACCGTCCGGTCGACCACTTTCCCAACGGTCAGAAATCTAACTGTTGGCGGTCGACTGCCTGGTCGACCGGCAGCAGAAAAACTCTGCTGAGTGGCTCCCAATGGGCAGATTCTATTTTGTCTTTTGTTGGGTTTTTCCCGACGGATCTATTAAGTTTCCAACCTTATTTTCATCCCTATAAATAGGGGGAGTATGAAACAACTTAAGAACAAGATTTACAAGCCTTATATCAAAGTTTAGCCTTTTTGCAAAAGATTTCTCTTGAGCCAATTTTTTAAAAATTGGTGTTTTAGCTTGAGCCATTTCCTCTACTTCTCTACTTGCTATTGCACTACACAATTCCAAGTGTTTCACTTCCTCATCTTGGTTGTAGGGTTGTACTTGTGAGCTATCTTTGTGGTCAAGTGTTGATCACCGTTTTCTTCAATTGAGAAGTTGTAGAGGTTGCGGCCTCGAGCGAGCTAGTGAGCTCTAAGTTGGGTTGCGCGGCACCGTGAGAGAGGACAAGTGTGTCCGAAGAGTTCTAGTGAGAACTTATAATCGATTGACGATCCAGTGGGACGCTCATAGTGGAAAATCCTTCATCGGGTTGAAGGCGGGGACGTAGAGCAGTGGCTCGAACCTCAAAACATATTCTTGTATTTGCAATTGTCCACTATCTCTCTAAACTCTACTCTCTCTCTTTACTTGCACTTATATTGCTTACTCTTTTGCTAGATCTATCTAATTGTTATTGCTTATTGCTAATTTATTTTAATTCTGCATTATTTGCCTTTAAGTATAACCATCACCTATTTGTAAGTACACATAGAGGGGGGTGAATAGGTGTACGACTAATCTAATGAACAAAATGTGAAAATTAAAAACTAATTTGCAACACACTTAGTGTAACCAACGAGTGTAGCCGAATTTCCGGTGAAGGGCTCTGGACTAACTCCTCTTGATTCCTCTGAATAAGAGTTGAGGTGCTATATGAAGCTCTCGTGGTTAAACACAAGTGAGGCACACAAACAAACACAATCAAGCATATAAGAGTGATATGACAATATGAATGATGTAAGCACAATGTAAAAGAGAGAGAGTTTAGAGTCGAAGGATCAAACGCAAACACTGAGATTTGTTTCGAGGTTCGAGCACACAGCTTTACGTCCCGCCTTCACACAGAAGGATTTCTACTAACTTGTCCACACAGGACAACCATACAGGGAACCTCCACTGAGGATTTGGGGCAATTACAATATAGAGTACACAACTCTCTCTCTCAACCAAAACAACCTCGACACTTAGAGGCTAGGCATAAAGCCACACAAATCAATCACCTCACACTTAAGGATGGGCACAAAGCCAAACACAAATCAACCTCTCACTAGAGGGATGGGCACAAAGCCACCACTCCACAAATCAACCTCTACACAAGAGGGATAACACAAAGTAGGAGGGTTTACAACTTAGTGATCAAACGACCACAAACCAATCTTTCTCACAAAAACAAAGATCCTATAGAGAGGATAGAATGATAAGCTCAAGTGTGAGAAAACAAAGTGTTTGAACAAAGAAAATCACTTGGGAAATCTTCAAATAGATATAGAATTTTTAGACCAAAAACAAATTCCCAAAAAAACTATTTCTTTGAAATAAAACACACTTTGAAAACAAATGAAGATCAAATCTTTGAAGCTCTAAAACTCTTTTAAAACTTGTAAAAAACACTAGAGAAGCTCTGAATTTTTGGTTCTTGAAACTTGTTGAAAAACATCCAAGGATTGGGGTATTTATAAGCCCAATCAAAATCTGCCCGTTGGCAGCTGACTAGGCCCAGAATGGCCTTCGGTCGACCGGCCAACAGTCAAATTTCTGACCGTTAAGCCTGCCGGTCGACCGCCCGGTCGACCGGGCCTTGAACCAGAGAGCAAAGGCTCTATGGCCGGTCGACCGCTCGGTCGACCGGGGCAACCCGAGAGTGGGTTGCCTTCAGTCGGTCGACCGCTCGTCGACCATACCAACTGATATGGCCTTGTGCACGTCTTGTGAACATCTGGTCGACCGTTACGGTCGACTGGTTCCTGGTTCGGTCGACCGGTCGGTCGACCGCCAGAGCCTGGCAGGGCTGTTTAAGGGATTAGAAAACTAGGTTTTTAGTTACCAAATAATCCCATAAAATCTCTAAAAATCCACAAAAATAAGTTCTTGTATTATCTTTGATATCAGCCATGTGTGAAAAAATTCAACACATATTTCAAACAATTTGAACCATTTTTGTGTTATGGAAATTTTACCGAAAACCAAATTCCGTATTTTTCAAAATTAGGATTTTTGAAATGGAAAATCGTTTTGTCCAAAAACTCATCCAATACAAAAACATGATATTTAAACAACTTGAAGCATGTTGTATATGGATATGATCCAATATACATGAAAGATATATATATATATCAATGTTTTTGACTTAAAAATCCAAAAATAAGTTTTGTTAAAATACCAAAACTCCAAACTCATGAAATAGAATATCAAACTAAGTTTGTTTAAATAGTTGAAGCATACATGTATATAGAACAAATCTAATATACACTAAATCAAGTAAACTTGTTGATTCTATCTATTCATGAAAACCAAGATCGGTTAAACTAAAAACCGAAAACCAAATCAAAGCATGAAACGTGTGTGTGTTGTGAACTTGAGCATATCACACTATCTAATTTTTAACAATGGATCTAAAACATAAACTAAACTATGTACCGAAGTCTTCTTGTAGAGCGCCGTCTCCAAGTCGACTCGATCCAAACCGTGATCCATCGAGCTTGACTCCAACGAGTGCTAGGTATGAACATTTACGCTCGGGCTCTTGAATCACCATGTGAAAGCTCCAAAACACCTTTGTTGAAGCTAATCACTTACTAATATCTTGGTTAGAGATCTGAAACTAAACATCACAAGATTATTAGTAGACATAACTGCATGAGTTAATCATCATCAAAACTAGAGTGGAAGGCCTCTGGGTCAACAATCTTCCCCTTTTTGATGATGACAAAACTCATGGAGTTATATATGCATGGATTAAAGTTAAGCTTTAAAGAAGCTCCCCCTTAACTCATGCATAGCAATAAACAAAAAGATATGCAATGAATATTAAACATGAATATGCATATACATGCATAAAATAATGAAATGAATATGCTTTTGATACCAAATAAAAACATGCTCTTGATACCAAATATGAAATGCATCAACATGCATAAAACAATGAACATGCTCTTGATACCAAATAAATTATTTCTTCTTCTCATAAACATGTTCTTTAAATAATGCTCTTGATACCAATAAAAAAACAAACTATGTTTCTAGATACTAGTATTCGTTACTCTTGATACCAATATCAACAAAACATAAAACAAACTTTCTTGATACCAATATAAAAACATGCATAACATAAAACATGCATATAAACTCAAATGCTTCTCCCCTTTTTTGTCAATCATCAATAAAGGGGTCAAAGAGAAAACAATAAAAACAAGGTTCTCCCCCTTTTTGTCCGAAACAAAAAAAACTTCAAGGGGTGAAAGCAAAAACCAACATGATACCAATTAAAAATATATCAATGTAGTGCATCATGATATCAATTGAAAAAAAAAAAAACAAATAGGTAAACCAATTGAAAGTAAACAAATAGGTAAACCAATTGAAAGTAAACCAAGTATAACAAAAATTTTGAGGAATACCAATTGAAAGTAAATAAGGCATTGAAAATAAATCTTGAACAATCCAATGTAAAGTACCAATTGAAAGTACATAAAATATTTTTGAGGAAACCAAACAAAATCTTGATATCAATTGAAAGATGTAAACATATAGATAATCTTGATACCAATTGTAAGTGAACACATAGGTAAAACAACAAAAATTTTGAGAAATACCAATAGAAAGTACACCTAATGACCAATTGTAAGTAAACAAAAAAAAAATCTTGATACCAATTGTACCAATTGTAAGAAAATTTTCATTTACCAATTGTAAGTATTTTTCATTTTGAGGATATGATACCAAATTAAAATTAATATTAATTTTTCCAATCATTCTTCATCATAAAGTATGGGAGTAGAATACCAAAGGTAAACAAAATACCAATTGAAAGATGAAATACGAATTTCTCCCCTTTTATGAAATACCAAACAAAATGATGCATAAGTTTGTATTAGGATACCAATTGAAAACTAATCAATTGAAATATGATATGCATTAAGAAATCAAGCTTAGCATAACCAAAATTTGTGCTCAAAGATATAGAGATATAGTAAGCACAAATAAAGCATATATATATGTATGGAAAATTAGATACCAATCGAAATTGATACTATTTGAAGTTTGAGCATGCATATATAAAAAAACAATATATGAGTATACAAAAGAATGTCAATAGTGATACCAATTGAAAAGATCCAATGATACCAATTGAAACTATAATAAGATTAATTGTATAACTCATATTACATACCACCCATTTCATGCACATGTTTAAAAGAATTTTCAATAATGAGTATACAAGGTATGGTCACCCAACAACCGCCTTGAATGGGTAGGGGTTTTCAAAAATAAGTTTGAAAATATAATATGTTTGAAAAACTCTACCGTATGAAGAATACGAACTAGTTATATGAAAAATTTGTAAACTAGTACGAAATCCTTCAAGTAAGGAATAAAACAAAGATATATTTCATGAAACATGAAAATTACTTAACAATTGACACTCAAAAGATATAAAGCTCATATAGGACTCATGAAAACAAAATCATGAGAAAACCTCAAATAATGTGAGTGTACAAGTTTTGTGTGAAAGACATAGTCATGAAAATAGGCAATAAGCTCAAAATGAAATTCCTTAAAAACATGAAAATCATCAAAATGAAATAGGCTTCAAGGTATATGTATGTTTTGTACAAACTAAAGAATACATACATATCCAAACATAACGAGTCCACAAAAGTATATGCATGAAGGCAAGTGGCTTAAGGATGATATGTATACCTATTAATTTGGACAAAATAGACATATACAAGAAGTTAAACATAAACATGAAAATATGGATAAAATAGGAATACAAGTCAAAATGTTTGAATCATCAAAACTAGACTATACTAGTACATTTAATGGGTACAAATAAGCATTCAAGCACAAACATATAATGGTCTATTTGTGGCTCACTCGTTGTATAAGTATATATCCTAGTTTAATGAAAACTAACACCTAAACATGTAATCAAAAACATGAAGCATAGAAATCAAAACAAAAACTCATAAACATACATATGATCATTATGTACATGCACGTGCATAGATCTAGGACACACATTAGTTAAAACAAATGTGAGAAGACAAAGATATAAATCATTTTAAAACATGGGTGTCTCAAATAACTAATCATGTATATCACTAATCTAAAAAAAATGGCATATAACATACTAATCATGAAACATCAAAACATGCTGAAAATGAATAATATGAAAGCATGTAAACATAATGGGAGTTAGAGATTGTTACCAAAGCCGATAGGGCACAACTCCATATCTCCAAAACAAGGTGGTCCTCCCACCAAACTTCCCTTGAAAGTGATGCATCCAAATTGTCCTCTTTGAGCTCGGAACGCATCCACCTTAAGGTACCATCACTCACGTCATGCGAGAGTCCACACCCACATCAAATACAATAAGGGTGGTCTTTGGTACCTACACTCTTTTGGGTCCATGGGGGTTAGTTCCTTTTCTAACCCAAACAAATTTAGTTGCTAAATTTATATCATGTATCTTATCATAGCAAAATTTAGCAAGGTGGCCCTTACGTCCACAATGTGTACAAGTGTACATATGAGCATACATCGTGTTATGGGAGTGAACGTGGGAAGCATGTGTATGCCGTGGTTTGTGTGCATGCAAAAGAGGAACTTGTTTCTTTCGAAACATAGATTCCAACCATGTATGGTTTATAGCACAATGGCTAAAAATGGAGCCCAAACAATCAACACTCTTCTTAAGCATAGATATATCATTTTCAATTTTAGAAGAGGTGCATGCAATAGGTAAGCTAGGTGAAGCTACACTAACATGGCAAACATGAGAATCTATATCATTTTTCAAAGAAACATTTTTCTTTAAACAATCTTCCAATCTCTTTGAAATCAAATCAATTTGTTTTTCAAAGAATTATTCTCTTTTAATACAAAATCAACTTTTGAAGGCAAGTTTTCATTTTCTTCAAAATTATTTCACAATCATTTTTATTTTCAAAAATTCATTTTCTTTTAGGGCAAGATCTAGTTGGGATTTAAGTGAGTCACGTTCACTTGAAATCTCTTCCTTTTCTTGCAAAATCAAATCTAGTTTTAAACACAAATCCTTATTTTTTCTTTTAGTTCAAAACTCTTCTTTGTCAAAAGATTATATTTTTCTAACAATTTTCACATACAATAGATAGTTCTTCATTCAAGGCATTGACATCAATATATTCATTACTTGAAGAACTAGCATCATCATCATCTAATTGAGATTCCGAATATACCTCAAGGGAGTCATTCCCTTGGACCATGTAGCATTGTTGCTCGGATTCTCCACTAGATTCATCCTCCGTTTGGATTGGCAATTGAAGCTTGGAGGTGGTCAACGTGTTCCACACTGCAAAGGCGGAATCACAGTTAGAAACCATCGAAAGATATTCTTTATTAAGCGTGCTTCTAAGTGCCTCAAGGGCTTGTGCATTGGCCTCTATATGATTGCTATTACCAAGATAGGATTTCTTGGTAGCGGCAAGGAAAACATGTAAGCCTAGGGTTTTTAGATACATGGACATCCTAAATTTTCACATGTCAATGTTGGAAACATCAAACATGGGAGGTGTCAAGCAATCCATGAGTGTGTGTAAACAAGGTAAGTATGCAAATGCAAACTAGATTAGCAAACCAAGATCACACTCCTAGGTGGTTAAACCTAATATCAGGAGCGTAGGTTCTGATACCAATTGTAAGTACACCTAGAGGGGGGTGAATAGGTGTACGGCTAATCTAATGAACAAAATGCGAAAATTAAAAACTAATTTGCAACACACTTAGTGTAACCAACGAGTGTAGCCGAATTCCCGGTGAAGGGCTCTGGACTAACTCCTCTTGATTCTGGACTAACTCCTCTTGATTCCTCTGAATAAGAGTTGAGGTGCTATATGAAGCTCTCGTGGTTAAACACAAGTGAGGCACACAAACAAACACAACCAAGCATATAAGAGTGATATGACAATATGAATGATGCAAGGCACAATGGTAAAAAAGAGAGAGTTTAGAGTCAAAGGATTAAACGCAAACACCGAGATTTGTTTCGAGGTTCGAGCACACAGCTCTACGTCCCCGCCTTCACACAGAAGGATTTTCACTAACTTGTCCACACAGGACTCCCACACAGGGAACCTCCACTGAGGATTTGGGGCAATTACAATATGGAGTACACAACTCCTCTCTCAACCAAAACAACCTCTACACTTAGAGGCTAGGCATAAAGCCATACAAATCAATCACCTCACACTTGAGGGATGGGCACAAAGCTAAACACAAATCAACCTCTCACTAGAGGGATAGGGCACAAAGCCACCACTCCACAAATCAACCTCTACACAAGAGGGATAACACAAAGTAGGAGGGTTTACAACTTATTGATCAAACGACCACAAAACCAATCTCTTTCTCACAAAAACAAAGATCCTATAGAGAGGATAGAATGATAAGTCAGTAGTGTGTGAGAAAACAAAGTGTTTTGAATAAAGAAAATCACTTGGGAAATCTTTAAATAGATATAGAATTTTTAGACCAAAAACAAATTCCCAAAAAGACTATTTTCTTTGAAATAAAAACACTTTGAAAACAAATGAAGATCAAATCTTTGAAGCTCTAAAACTCTTTTTAAAACTTGTAAAAACATTAGAGAAGCTCTGAATTTTGGCTCTTGAAACTTGTTGAAAAACATCCAAGGATTAGGGTATTTTATAAGCCCAATTAAAATCTGCCCGTTGGCAGCTGACTAGGCCCAGAATGGCCTTCCGGTCGACCGGCCGGTCGACCGGCCAACGGTCAAATTTCTAACCATTGAGCTGCCGGTCGACCGCCTGGTCGATCGGGCCCTGAACCAGAGAGCAACGGCTCTCTGGTCGGTCGACCGCCCGGTCGACCGGGGCAACCCGAGAGTGGTTTGCCTTCAGTCGGTCGACCGCTCGGTCGACCTGCCAACTGATATGGCCTTGTGCACGTCTTGTGCACATCTGGTCGACCGTTCCAGTCGACCGGCTCCTGGTCGGTCGACCGGTCCGTCGACTGCCAGAGCCTGGCAGGGCTGTTTAAGGAATTAGAAACTAGGTTTTAATTACCAAATAAATCCCATAAAATCTCTAAAAATCCACAAAAATAAGTTCTTTTATTATCTTTGATATACAGACATGTGTGAAAAAATTCAACACATATTTCAAACAATTTGAACCATTTTTTTGTTATGAAAATTTTGCTGAAAACCAAATTCCGTATTTTTCAAAACTAGGATTTTTGAAATGGAAAATCGTTTTGTCCAAAACTCATTCAAATACAAAAACATGATATTTAAACAACTTGAAGCATGTTGTATATGGATATGATCCAATATACATGAAAGATATATATATATATATCAATGTTTTGACTTAAAATCCAAAAGTAAGTTTTGTTAAAATACCAAAACTCCAAACTCATGAAATAGAGTATCAAACTAAGTTTGTTTAAATAGTTGAAGCATACATGTATATAGAACAAATCTAATATACACTAAACCAAGTAAACTTGTTGATTCTATCTATTCATGAAAATCAAGATCGGTTAAACTAAAATCGAAAACCAAATCAAAGCATGAAACGTGTGTGTGTGTGAACTTGAGCATATCACACTATCTAACCTTTAATAATGGATCTAAAACATAAACTAAACTATGTACCGAAGTCTTCTTGTAGAGCGCCGTCTCCAAGTCGACTCCGAGCTTGACTCCAACGAGTGCTAGGTATGAACATTTACGCTCGGGCTTTTGAATCACCATGTGAAAGCTCCAAAACACCTTTGTTGAAGCTAATCACTTACTAATATCTTGGTTAGAGATCTGATACTAAACATCACAAGATTATTAGTAAACATAACTGCATGAGTTAATCATCATCAAAATTAGAGTGGAAGGCCTCTGGGCCAACACTATTCACCCCCCCCCTCTAGGTGATTTTCAGGGAGATGGGCTGTCGGAGGAGGAAGGGGGTGTGGAGCGAGGGGTGTTGGCCTGGGATGATGCCGACCATGGATGCTCGGCCATGAGGTGGATCACGGCCCGGTTATGAAGTAGAGAATGAGGCGGTGGTGAAAATAAGATGGTGATTATGAAGGGAATTAGGGTTAGGTTAATGAAGGGATGATTATATAGAGAAGTGTTTAATGGGTTATTGGGTTTCGCATTGGGGGTTAGGATAATGGATATGAGTCTAAAGAGTTTGGGCTGAGATGAAAAGGAAGATAGAAGAAAGAATTTTGAAAGTGGGCTTGAGAAGAAAAAAAAATGGAATAATAAAAATAATATGAATGAGAATAATAACTTGAAAATTAATAAATAATGACTAATAATCATTATAAAATAATTTATAATAGATATAGTAGCAATGGTAATAGTCTAAAAATGCTCACACAATCAATTTAATAGTCAGTAGTGGTGATGATTAATAATCATAATAAAAGGTCTAATAATAATTAGTAAAGATAATTTTTATTAAGTATTAATTTAAATCTCCTAACACATTTATATGAATCCATATTAACAATATAAATAACAAAATATGAATTATAATAGAAATGATGATTATTACTAGTAATGGTTTAATTTAATTATAAAAATAATGAAATGACAAGTTATAAAAGGATTTAATCAATAATGATAATAAGTAGATCCAAATAAATATTTAAATATAAATACAATATTATTAAATAGGGGATATTACATTCTACCCACCTTATAAAAATTTTATCCTCAAAATTTTGATAAAGCAGGGAATGAAAAAAATCAAGTTAAAGAAGATAGAACTTTCATGTTACTTCCTACTGCATCAAGGGTCCACCATGCTTCCGCTGCGCGTACTGACTTCTGCTACTGGCTTCAACATAGAGTGACAGTTGCAAGAGACAAAATCAAGGAAATAGAATTAGGAATAAGAATCAAGATGGAATTCAGATTACTCTAGAGGAAGAGTTGAAATCAGGGATATCAAAGATCAAATAGATGGATATCCAAAGAGTGGACAATCAATTCACAAGTGGATTGATATCTAGTATATGTTTATTGCAGTGTTAATATAACTTGTCTCAAGTCACTGGAAAGAGGTAGGTCCTCTTTTTATATTTGAAACTGAGCTCTGATATCAAGAAAATCCTGTCACGCCCAGCTTTCCAAAATACGTGAAAATGGAGTCGCGACTAGAATCGGCGACGTATATACGCGAGGAAAAATATCCTACATATACACGCTAAGCTTAAAGTAACCTGAACAAGCTATATAATTACTATGATAAATCAATATTACTGCAATAACTACATATAGATATTCACAGATGATATCATATGAAAAAAATGGAACAAGCATGAGTCCAATACATAGAATCATGAAAGCAATAGGAATAAAGAAAAGTAAGAGAATACCGAGAAAGGATTTTCAAACAGGAAAACTCCAGCTCCTCAAGATGTCAGTGATCCTGTCCAAATACCTGATCAGTAATAAATAGCCACAGATCTGAATATGCAAATCAGAGTCAGTCAGAACTCCTAGTGACTGTGTAAGAATAAAGTGGAAGGTGCACGTGCAAGAACAGTGTGTACATATAATGGAAATATATACTGCAATAAGACAGAAATAACATGTAAAACATAAAGGGGTAGTGAAAAGTTGGTCAGTGCTATAGTCAGTGTACAATCCAGTCATGGTGTACCATCAGTGTCCAATATAGCATGCATGTATCAGGTGTTTATCATAACTCATATGAGTACAGTCTGGTGAATACAGTTAATTACAATACATAATAACAGTTTATTATTATTAGGTTAGCGAACACCTATTGTCACCTATAATAGACGCATCCTATATTACGCCTACTACACATGTCAATTAGGATTCTAAGTTATTAAAACTGATTGGTTGGAGACATTGTCCATATTTTAGTGGGTCCCGTACATACCCGAGACCACGGCCCAGACTCCTGCGCTGAACCAGGCCCTGCCGCAAAGTAGTTAGGTAACATGTATAACATGTAAACAGGAGTAAGAACATGACTAGGGTGTCAGTCATCCCACGGGAATTCTGCTTGGAACCCTCTTCGACTGTGTAACCTATATCTTAGGTCCACTCAAAATACAGACGTCTCCTTTATCATTTTTTTCAATCCTAGTGTAAGTTGTTTAATGTCATGTTATTAGTTTATCAAGATTATTTAATGCACATATACCTTGGTTACTGGGATAACTCGGTGATGGCAACGGTAACAACATCAACAGGTGTGATCAAAATACCAAAATAAAAGGATATGTAACAAGCAACATGAGGGTGTTGTTACCGTGTAACAATATTTTCCCAGTAACTATGGTAACATGGACAATATAGTATCAGGTAGATGCCATGTATTATCAGTCGAGTTTTCAGGTAAATCATGATATTCAGGATGAGTAAAGACATGCAGACATAAATAGAATAATCCAGACAAAATATACAATCAACTCAGATCCTCAAAGTCATCGACATATCCACTCTCTAAGTCACCAATAAGTGAGGTTGTTTAATAAGTTGCCATAAAACTCCAATCATATAATATGGTCACTGATATAAATGAAATCACTCTCATAATAACTCTATCTCCATAACTGAATAACTGAAGTAGTCAAGGACCAATCATGAAGCACTGAATATATATCCTCGAGATTAATTAGGTCAACAAATACATGAATCATTATTGAAGAGTAGAACGTCCTCAAGTAATATGAAATTTAGGATGCCTCTACATCTGATAATCAACATCAAAAAGACCATCAATACTCAAACAATATAATCAGGGGTAAAACCTGGAATACCCACAATTATAAATCCAACTACATGAATCTCATTAGAACACCGATTAAAATCCTCTGAAACGAACACCAATCTCATGTCGATCAACTTTAACTCTAACTAAGTACATATCAGTCTAAGTATCAGAAGATCAGTTTTTAAGTAACTTCATATAAAATCCACTCTCGTAATACAATGAATCACCATCTAACTTATCACCATATACATGAATATCAAGTTTGATAAGTAAGAGTACATAAAATATGAACCTTTAACCTCAATGATGAACCAATCAACCTCAAGATCAATTATTTGTATTTTAAGATTTCTCACAACTAGATCAATTATAAGATCAAGTCCGGTCTAATGTGTACCACACCTAGTCATAAATCAATAGTGGTAACCAACCATCAAATGAAAATGACATAAGTCCAATATATTAATACCAAGATCCAAAGTCCATATACGTCTGATGCACAATATCAATAAGGTAACATTAAGAATTGCCAAGTTACTCTAAATATCACCAAGCATATAAGAAACTGATATCTGATAATCTAGCCCTCATCGACTCACCAATCAATCAACAGATAATTATTTTGCAAGTTTCAATTTACCAAATAATTGTCCGATAAATACTACATATGAATGATGCTATCTGTCCTCAAATATGAACTAGATCAGTCAATGTATAGATCGAAACAAGGCACAATCTAAGATGTATCAATACTAGGCCTAAGCCAACAGTGACGAATTACTAACACATAAAATAACGCTGATAAATACTCATATCAACTACATAATTAAAGTGGACGCTCACTGATCTCATGAAATAATACAGGTAATCATACTGGCAAAATAAATCAGACGATCACATGATATAATGCGAATAAATATATGGACACCTACTCGCAAAAGTAAATAAGGAAATGATACAAGAGTAAACACTGGCATGAAATGACACGGTTTCGAATATGAATTTTTGTCTGTTCTTCACTGCATGAACCGGTTCGGATTTCCGGATCATCCCCATGGGTCGGTATTTGAATCGCCTGTGTATCGGATTCATAACGAACATAATCAAAATTTCCCGTTACCGAGCTCGGATCTCGCACAAACGAGTTCGAAATGCTGTAACACGCAACCAAACACATGAACTCACACGAATATACACCTGTATACATACACACACTATATATACACGTACACACATGCATACACACACGTGTATACCCATATACATAATATACATATACATACATATTATATACGCATACCCAAGCACACATTCATAAAACACTAAACACAATTTAAATTACACATAAAAATCACACACATACACTCACGCACGCACACAACAGAACACTTAATTAAGCACACATAATTATACACATGCACATATACTAATACACACATTCCTTTATACACTATGCATTCATTCCCATGCACACAAGGAAAATTTACACACATGATATAAACACCCACATACATTTAAAAAAAATAACAGAGAAGAGAGGGAGGAGGGACTCACGGCATGGGGGAGTCACGGCCGGTCGTGGTGCTCGCCGGCGGAGGCGGAGGCGGAGGCCGCGGAGGATGCCGATGATGAGTTCGGGCTCCAGCGGAGGAGATGGTGGTCTGGCGGGTCCCGATGGCAAGGAAGAGAAGATGGATTGTGTGATCTCATAAGGTGGCTCAGCCTGTGTATGGGGTTGCACGACGTGGTTTGGGGAGATGGAGAAGTGTTGTTGTTGGTTGCCATGGGGTTGATGATGGCACAGGGATGCATGCCGCATGCGGATCTCAGGGTGATGGCGCGCTGGGCTCGGTGTGTGCTGTCGTGGGGACGTCGGGCTGTCGGCAAACTTCGGTGAGAGGCGAAAGGGAGAGCTTGGCCTGGGGTGATGTTGTGGAGATGTTGGGGCTGAAGGGAAGTGGAGCTTCAGTTGTTGGTTGGGGGGGAGGGGGGCGGTGCGCAGCGGCCTGAAGGTGGGGAGATGGGCTGTCAGCGGAGGAGGGGGGTGGAGCGAGGGGTGTTGGCCTGGGATGATGCCGGCCATGGATGCTCGACCATGAGATGGCTCACGGCCTGGTGATGAAGTGGAGGAGGCGGCGGCTGTGGTGAAAATAAGATGGTGATTATGAAGGGAATTAGGGTTAGGTTAATAATGGGATGATTATATAGAGAAGTGTTTAATGGGTTATTGGGTTTTTGGTTGGGGGTTAGGATAATGGATATGAGTCTAAAGGAGTTTGGGCTGAGATGAAAAGGAAGATAGAAGAAAGAATTTTGAAAGTGGGCTTGGGAAGGAAAAAAAATGGAATAATACAAATATGAATGAGAATAATAACTTGAAAATTGATAAATAATGACTAATAATCATTATAAAATAAATTTATAATAGATATAATAGCAATGGTAATAGTGTAAAAATGCTCACACAATCATTTAATAGTCAGTAGTGGTGTTGATTAATAATCATAATAAAAGGTCTAATAATAATTAGTAAAGATAATTTTTATGAAGTATTAATTTAATCCCCTAACACATTTATATGAATCCATATTAACAATATAAATAACAAAATATGAATTATAATAGAAATGATGATTATTACTAGTAATGGTTTAATTTAATTATAAAATAATGAAATGACAAGTTATAAAAGGATTTAATCAATAATGATAATAAGTGGATCCAAATAAATATTTAAATATAAATACAGTATTATTAAATAGGGGATATTATATGCTTGGACCAAGAAGGTGGTTATGTTTCAATTCACACCATCCTCGAAGCAGTCAGCAGATTTACTTACTAAAGCCACCTCAGCTCAGGTGTTTTCTAATCTTTGTAACAAGTTTGGCATGTTGGATGTCTATGCTCTAGCTTGAGGGCAATGTTAAGTCATTAATATTTGAGTTATTGGGTTATTGGGTGATTATCCATTTTTACACATATACCCTTCTTGTTCTCTATATATATCTTGTAACTCTCTTTCATCAATATACACAATCTATTTCTAGGGTTTTGTTACTTAACAGAAGTTATGACAGTTGCTAATTTAATGGAGGAAATGGACCTTAACAGGCTTAATGGTGAAGGATTCTTATAGCCAACACAAAGAATTGGAAATAAATGTTTTGTTGTAATTGGTCACACTGATGTTACTTAGAAGTTTTAAACATATATAATTTTATCTGATAAGAAAATTTTCTTCTCATGATAACTGTAGTTCATCATACTGTGCCTATTCTTGTAGTCACCTTGCTTTTAAGTCGGCTGTGATGGTGCCAATTGAAATTTCATGCAGCGTATTCAGATTTACTGTTCATTGTACAGATGGGTTTCCAATTTGCCGGGAAAGCTGTTTATTCTGCTGTTTGGATTGCTGCATTTTCTTTATTCATGGAGTTATTGGGGTTTTCCACCCAGAAGTGGGTCACTGCTGGAGGTCTCGGGACAGTGCTGCTGACCCTTGCTGGTCGTGAGGTACCACTAGCTTATTTATTTATTTATTGAAACACTAAATAATCATATTTTTCTATCGCAAATCTATCCTAGTCCTCCTTATAAACCTTTGCGGATTCTAGGAGAATTTTGGCTGGTTGCTTCTTTGTTCTGAGCTTTAAATAATAGGACCAACAAAACAGGTTGTCTTCCTGCCAACTGACCTCCTGGGACTTACGGAAAGGCCCTCGCTGTCAAAAATTACCTTAGACAGGGATCTGTCACCTACTTGGAAGGTTGATGCCAGGCTGACATTTGCTCTATGTTTCCGTGGAGGCTTGTGCTCCATAGCGAGAGTCCAGACCATCTTTATGGGGAAAGGCGTGACAATGATATTGATGATTGAAATACTGAACAGTAATGATCAGGAATATTGATGATGATGATGATTGGAACTCTAAACAGTAACTAATCAATTAAATTATTATTTTTTGCAGATATTCACCAACTTTTTGTCAAGTATTATGATTCATGCCACCCGCCCATTTGTTCTAAACGAATGGATTCAAGCTAAAATTGAGGGTTATGAAGTTTCCGGTACTGTTGAGGTTTGTTTGGGCTGTTGCTTACAGTTTTCTATTATGTTCTTTCCCATTTAAGGCTTGCTGGTACAATTCTTTTAGGTGCCATTGTGTTCCAGTTAATTGTTTGCATGAAAACTTCTTTGGTCATAATGTTTATGAACAAATTTGAAGCATCTATCTGGCAGAATTCCTTCACATATCTGTTGAGGATACATATGGCTACAATTTTAATCTCTCTCTCTTGATCTTTCAGCACGTGGGTTGGTGGTCTCCAACAATTATAAGGGGTGAAGACCGTGAAGCAGTCCATATTCCTAATCACAAATTCACAGTTAATGTTGTGAGAAATCTTAGCCAGAAAACTCATTGGCGTATTAAGACTCATCTTGCCATCAGCCACTTGGATGTTAATAAAATTAATGTGAGGAAAAATCTTTATGTCAGATTTTACTTGCTTCAGGTCTTCATGACTTTTATTCCATGATCATTCAAATTTGCATTTATTTTCTGGGCAGAACATTGTTGCGGATATGCGGAAGGTTTTAGCAAAAAATCCTCACATAGAACAACAGAGGCTTCACAGAAGGGTATTTCTTGAGAATATCAATCCAGAAAATCAAGCTCTTCAGGTAAATATTCTTCTTTTAGGAATTTGAGCATTACCGCATTGTTTAAGTCAACTGATTGGATACAGCTATGGTGATATCAATCTAGTTGTCTGTTGAGTCCTCTGTATTAATAAAGTGTTTACCACTTTGCATGATTTTTATCTTTGTGAACTGGCTAATTTGAATGAATAAATGAAATAAAAGTGATTTTTTAGAAGGTGATGAGGACATCATGCCGTTTGGTCTGCGTCTACATTAGAAGAAAGCGTGCTACACTCTTTTGATTTTAATTGTTTTGATTTCAGTTTATTTTAAATTTAGCTATTTTTTTATTTGAAATTTAGTGCTACATCAATTAAATTCTGAGACTGGACTTTTTTAAAGCCTGTAAATAGGCCCTAAGACTTTCTTATTGACATTGAATGATAGCAATTAAAAATTCCAGTTAAATTCTTGAGATTGATATGTTGCGTTTTGGGGTGTGAAGCCCGATCGTGTGAAAGGAGTGTGAAGCTCAAAACCTATCCAAATTCTTATTTCTTTTCGCAACCCTAACTTTTTTTCTTTCTTCTCAAAACCTAGTTTTCCCATTCCTTTGGATTGAAGGTGATTGCAATCCACATCCATATTACGTCAATTTTAGTATTAGAGCTTTGGTTCTCAATTCCCTTCAAAATTTCATCTCCCTTTTCTAAAACCCTAGAACACAAACCCTAAATATGTTCTTGAAAAATAACCCTAGATCTAAATCTTTCCTTCTTTTTCTTTCCAAGTTTAGATTTCTTAGTTTTGAAAAAAAGAAAGAAAAGAAAGAAAAAGAATTAAAAAAACCGAAAATCCCATTTATTGTTCCTCTTCTCCTTCCTCTCTCTCACCATCCCACTAAAACTCTAACCCTAGATCTTCCACCTGTTGTCGCCTCCCGCAGGCACATAGAGTCGCCTCGCCGCCTGACTCCCGCCGACTTTCTCCCTTCGCCGCCGCCGACATCGACATCAGCAACTGCATCAGTTTTCATAATCGCCAGCGTAACTCGTTGAGTTTGCCGCCAACGCCGACAACACTGTTTGCCTACGTTGCCTCTCCTCTCTCTCGCCGCCTAGTCTGCGTCGCCACGAGGTCGTGCCAACGCTGCCATCTGCCTCGCAGACCCATCCTGTCACCGTCTCATCTTCATCATCAGGTCCTCCAACAGTGACCACCAGACCTCCTCATATCAGACCCTCATCGATAGAAGTCGCCACCTGCCCTCTGCACTCATCGCACCCCTGTAACCGCGTCACATCATTGACTCGATCTCATCACCTACTCCTCGATACACATAGCAGATCCAACCTGCTTTCGCCGCTTTCGTCATCATCGTCTTCTCCCTCATCTTCGCCACGTCGTCTTCGTCGTCGCCCGCTACCTCGATCAGTTTCAAATCAATCCGAATTGTTCTCGAGCCGAGATTGGCTTCGTCGAGCCGGATACGAGGTCATCGGCTCAATCAGAGCCGACCCTTAGCTGGCTCTCAACCGAGCAGCCGACTTGAGCCGACACAGTGACGACATCGCCTCACTCAAGCCGACCCGAGCCCCGGCTCAGACCCGAGCCCAAGTTAACTCAATTTTGACTCGGTTCTGACTCAGTCTTGACTTAATGTTGACTCAGCAGGATTGGTTCAGAAGTCGTTTCAAGCGTGATTTGAGCCGTTTTTTGAAGCAGTCTTCTTCTAGCCACATTCAACCCGTGTTGCAGCTGTTTCAGAACTTTCCTGTAAGAATTTCAGTCATTAGCTGTGGAGAATTATCTAAAGACTCTTACAGGACTTGTGCTTGAGTATGAACTACTCATCTCTTCAGGTGATATCATAATTTGATTCAGTTTTAATGATAATTTCTTGAAAATTCTAGGGATTGTGCGGTTATTTGTAGTTTATTATGCATAAATAATGGTGTCTATTGATCTCATTTGTCGGTTGCTTAACATCATCATTTAGGATTACATTTTTTGCATATATTGAGTCTTTTAGGATTGTAATTTTCATCATTTAGTATATGCATTTAGTTGTGTTTGAGTCTAAGGACTTTGCATAATCATTCGTTTGTTTGTGTTTTTCTGCATTGCAGTCTGTCGTAGGTTAATATAGACATGTCTTAGTTTAGCACGGAATTTTGATGACATCCCCTAGAATCACAAAACGTGGATTTACAACATCACACTAAAGAGAGTAATATTATTATAATGGTGTGAGTCACGAAACACGGATCCACAATATTGCGCTAGAGTGTAATTATTATAAGCGTGAGTCACAAAATACAGAATCACGTCACACTTTACAGCGTAATTATTATGATTATCGTGTTGTTATGAGAGAAGTCCAACAAAAAGGCGGCGTAGCGCCTCTCGATTTTTATCGTACGTATAACTCTTGCAAATTTTGTGATTGGATAGCGCACTTGGACTATTATTTTGACTTGTATGAATTTTTTGATGCACGTAGAGTTCAGTTTGCTAAGTGAAAATTAAAATCTTCAGCTCTAGATTCTTAGACTATCATAGAAAGACAACTTGAGAGAACATACTCTAGACCTATAGAGGCGTGAGATGAAATGAATGAAAAGCTTAAGGAATAATTTATTCCCTCTAGATCTTAATTGTTTAAAGAGTTGTTTTATCTACGTCAAGTTGACTTGTCTGTGACTGAGTATAAGCTTAAATTTGAGAAGCTTGTATTTGAATGTGGCTTTTAGATATATCTTCCTATTATACGTATATATATTATAACAGAATGGACCTGATTTCAAAAGAGAGCTGATCTTACATGTCATGAAGTCTGTCAAAGAGACGTTTCTTTTGGCTTTAGAGGTAGAATTGTCCATTTTTAAAACTAGAAAGCGGTGTTCTACGTGTGAGGGATATTGACACTATACTTACGAGTACCCCTCGATCAAGTGTTTTAAGTGTGGAGAATTTGAACATTATGATTACCAGTGCCCTTCAAAGAGTCAACATACTGATAATGTGCAAATTGATGACATTAATAATTCGAGGATTGTCGAGGATGTTCACATTCTTCTGAGACTATTAGTGATGTTGATGGTTAGTAAAGACTAGTACACCCATACTTTATGAGACTCATATTCATGAGGAGAGTATTATTGACGTATAGGATGCATTAGTTGAGTCTAGTACATTCATACATGATATCGATATTTCAGAGGATGATACTAGTGATTCAGAGCATGTATTGCTGGAGTCTAGTATGCCCGTACAGGTTGCTAGTTATTCACTTGTCATATCTATGATAAATGACAGAATTGAGTATGGGACAGTTGATACTAGCATCGTTACATCTAGTAAGCCATCTGAGTTTTTTTTGCAGGTTGTGTTTATGTGGTTGCTCCTAACTTTCCCTATTTTAGTGAGTCAGTGAAATTTTTTACTGTGGTTCATCAGATTACTCCTATTGTTTCTTTTTTTAGTGAATGTTTGGAGTTATTTTCTGACATTGGTCATATGTCTGTTGTTGGTCCAAGTGATGTTATAACATTAGCGGTATCTGATATACATCCTAGGAAAACCATATATCTCTGTCCATTTTTAAGAGTTTTACCTATTAAGGTTGTTGCATTGTATTGCCTGAAATGCATGATGAGATGCATAAACAGATAACGATTTGTAATGATACTACAAATTTACTCCCTATCCACATAGTATATTGCAAAAATTTGTAGTTAAAAATGTTACGATTCACTCTGAGAGGTTCCGTCTCGGAATTGTGAGTCAGTTGGACGCTCGACGTACATATCCTATTAGAGTCTTGAGGATGATTACTTTCATTACTGATGAGTTGGAATTTTCATGGGACTCTGGTATCAGTTCAGTATTCAGTGGAGCGGATTCGACTGTTTCTACTGTATGTGCCTTTTCAGATCTATCATCGACTGCAGTTGATCTGTCACGGAGGCCAATCCCACCTCCACCTTGGTTCGGACTTGGTGCACGATCGACAGTTTCTAGACCACCACTATGGCCCGATTGATTTGCTTCGTGTTGGGGTCCTGCACTCAACATGGTCGAGTTTTTTTTTCCATCGAGGGAAAATGATGATGACATCACGTTTTGATCTGAGTCTACACTAGAAGAAAGTATGTTGCACTTTTTGGTTTTAATTATTTTGATTTTAGTTTATTTGAATTTAGTTGTTTTCTTTTGTTTGAAATTTAGTATCACATTGGTTAAATTCTGAGACTGAACTTTTGTGAAGCCTATTTATACTTGTCTTATTGACATTGAATGATTGAAATTAAAATATTTCAGTTAAAATTCTTGAGATTGTTATCTTGAGTGTTGGGGTGTGAAGCCCGATTGTGTGTAAGGGGTGTGAAGTCCAAAGCTTATCTAAATTTCTATTTTTCCCCTCATACTCTAATTTCCTCTGTTTTTCTTCTCAAAACCCTAGTTTTCCCTTTTCTTTGGATTGAAGGTGATTTGATCGACCCATATTACATAGAAGGTGTTCGTGGGTGAAATTTTTTAAAATTATTGACATTTTTAAGTTGCTGGAACATCTGCCTGCCGTCAATGCGTATCACAATAAAATTTGACTTCTACAATGTTTTTATAAATTTTCTATACTTCCAATCTTCATGTGTTAAAGGCCAAACTGACATCGACCCCTCTGTGTATCTTTCCATTTAAAATGTTGTCTGCAACAAGTCTTTCATATTGTTTACTGGCAATGAAGAGTTAGGATTCTCCAAAAAAAAGATTAATTTTTTAAGTTCATACTTTATGAAGTTACAATCATGCAATTGATTCATTTTAATTATCAAGGGATTTGATGGTGTGTTTCATGTAATTGGGCCTTCAAAAAAAAAAAAAAGCTCTGGATCCGTTATATGTGGTTTTTCTTGAATTCATAAATCAAACCCTCAAAGGGGTAGTATAGTTGTTGATACCTTCTCATGATAGTCAAGTCAAAAAACAAGTGGGGGCCAATAAGTGACTACAATTTGTTTATGGTTCTTTCTTCGGCCAATTGATTCTGAGTTGATTGAGATTTGAAGCACATCATGCAGTTCATCTGTCTATATTAGGCTATTTACTGTTTACTATTTCACTGTATATTATTATTACACATATTTTAGTCGGTCTTTTTTCTACTCTTTTTGCTGCGTCATACCCTGGTTTCCTTTACTAGTTCATAATTTCATACTTGCATGCTTTCTGCTCATGTTACAGTCTTACTGAAATTTAACTGCTTATTTATTATTTACTAATTATATACCTTTTAAGTTATAACTGCTTGTTGTTTGTTATTAATGATACTGTTAACATCTGATTGAATATCTTGTATTTAAAGGCTATGGTTATGTTTCAATAGTTGTTGACTGATTGCTTTTCTCCTGTTGTTGCCAATGATGTATGGTGCTGTTGAAATTAATAATTAAAGTTACTGCTATTAACTATTACTTTTGCATCTGTTTGCAGATTTTGATATCATGTTTGTGAAGACCTCACATTTTGAGGAGTACCTCTGTGTCAAGGTAAGGGAACCTTCCAACTGCCTACCTGAAAACGTATACCATTTCATCAATAAAATCTTGAAGCAGTTCAACTACTTCAAATGATAATTTGCTGGGCACAAGCTGCTATATTTTTACTTAAATTACTTTGTAGCTTATACTTGTCAACATTGTACTAACAAAATTTAACTTGGCTTTTGGGGATGGCAACTGAAAAATAACAGGAAGCCGTTCTGCTGGACCTCCTCAGAGTCATTAGCCATCACCGAGCCAGGCTTGCAACACCAATTCGTACGGTACAAAAAGTTTACAGTGATGCCGATATGGATAACATCCCCTTTTCAGATACCATTTTCACCGGTGCTGGCACAACAATTAACCGTCCATTACTTCTAATAGAGCCCCCTCAGAGAATCAACGGTGATGACAAAGCAAACTACGTACCACGCCTCGATCAAATGAAGAACAAGCCACAAAAAATGCTGCAGCATCTGAGCCGAAAACCTGTGACAGTAACCGATGACACAGTACAGAAAAGTACTGCAGCATCTGAGCCAAAGCCTGCCACAGTAACCAATGAAACAGTACAGAACAATTCTGATAAACAGCAACAGAAAATAAGAGCTTGGGAGAGTTGCGATCCCATGAACAGCAGCATGGGAGACTCACCCCAGGTTCATTGTCAAATTCACCCTCCAAGTCACAGCTTGAAGGCAGCGAGAAGCCTCCCTTAGCAGGTACAAAAGTGAACAAGTGGAGATTGCTGCTCCTTCTACAGTCAAGAATGAGACTGAAAGACCAGCTCCTTCACCATCAGCTACACGGCCAGTTTTTGAAAGTAACATTGTTCTTGGTGTGGCACTTGAGGGCTCGAAACGGACACTACCAATCGAAGAAGGGATACCTCCACCTGTGGAAGAGAACAAAATGGCTGCTAGCCGTAGTGGTAAGGGGTCTTCTCCTTTTACTGTTAAAGACAAGAAAGGTCAGACTCCGACAGGTGACCAGAGTGAGCAGGAGAGGTGATCTTGAGTAAAAAGATCTGCATCTCTGAACTGTGGTGGTGCTCGCTGCTAGTAAAGGCCGTGTTTTTTGCCCCCATTTTGAGGCTGGCTGGCTGCAGTCTGTTTGTGTTGCTAGATTATTGAAGATTTATCAATTGTCATCACTTTTTCAGGTATATAATATACAGGGGAATACATATTTCTGATGATTGGCGGGGCAGTTAATTTCTTTTGCGCTCATTTAGCAGTCTATGTTCTAAATTTAATTATGTTCAATTGTTAACTGATTCATGAATTTTACTGTTATAGTACAAAAATAGTTTGTAAATATTTTGCTTATTTCACATTTTGTAACACTTGCTCTTGCTGAATATCCCTGTATTCCATCAGAGTTTATTTGCCCGGCAATCAGAATGACGTTTTGTTAAAACTAATCACCTTACAAAGTTTACATGAATGATGCAGTGAGCAATTAATATGGATGCATTCATTAAGCTGCAGGTATAGTGACCAACAAGCATTACAATATGTTTGCAATTGCAACATGGTTGCATAATTGAAAATCTTGAGCAGATACAGAATGCATCAAACTTGCTCGCGGGAGAACAAAAATACAAGGGATTGCACAAATTTCAACGGAATCGAAGAAAATAAACATCAAAGAACTTTTTGTAATCACATCATTATCCAAGATAAAGAAAGTAATAGAATTTGATTGAACGAGTGAATGCACTACAGAAATGTGAATCAAGAAAAAATGGCAACAAGAGCGGAGTAAATTTAGTTTGTTTAGTCTCTCTGCAGCAGCGCATGTCTGAGAACTGCACCGGAGGTGGCAGAAACCAGGGGGCAGGGAAGCTCGGTCGCAGAAGTTGAAGCACAAGTTCTCTCGGCTACCGCTTCTGATCTGGAAGAAGCTTTGCTGGCAGATTCAAAGAATTCAATGTCATCTGCATGACAACCACCACCACCAAAAGGATCGGTCCAATCACCACATATCTCGACACGAACAAATCCCATCCTTGAAATGGTGGAATCTGTCAGGGTCCTTCAAAATGATCTCCCGGCAACAATTGTAGAAATCAACTTCGCCGAATCATGGCAATTCCTGCAAACTCGAAGGTTCTTTGTCACTCGCAAAACTCCAGCCCTCTGCGCGCCATTGATCAATCCCAACCCAATGGCCAACATCTCACTGTGGCCAAAAGGAATACACTCCCTCTCCTCGTCCACATCATGCAAGCTATAATCCTCCCTCCCAACATATCCCTCTTCTTCCTCTCTCATCCTCTTCATCAGCCGTTCCAGTAACCAATATATCACCTCTGACCTCGGGTGCGAAACATCTCCAGTGCCAAATACATGAACCTTGTTCCTCATCTCAATCCAGCTACAAGCCCTCTTTGTCTTCAGACCCATGTCCCTGATTGTCTCCTTCAACTCTTCGCTAATTCCCACTTTCATTCGCAGCATATAGGTTAGATAACAACACATAGTTCTCAGCATTTAATGGTTCTAATTCGATTAGTTGCTCAGCGGTTCGCTTGCCTAATCTCACATTTCTATGAATCCTGCAACCATCAAGCACTGCACGATGCACTGCCGGACAATGCGCTAGGTGGTGCTCCTCAATGAACGCCGTGCTTCAATAAAGTATCCTCCACGAGACAGAAGGCCAGCCATTAAAGCACAGTGTCCGACTTCCGGTTTGGCTATAAGATTGAATATACTCTTGCCCTCTTCGACTGAGCATGCAGTGTTTGCAGCATGAAGAGCTGCAGCAAACATAGTTCTATCCGGAAGAACTCTGCCCTTTCCCTTCACTATTTCTTTGAACAACTCGACCCCGGCCTCTCCTTGCCCATGCAAGCTGCGTCCCAATATCATCACAGTCCAAGATATAGAGTCCGGGAAATCATCCTCTCAAAAATCTTCGAAGCAGGTTCAATGCTCCCTGACTTCACATACATGTCCATCAGTGCATTTTCTACTGTTGGATTCACAGCCAAATGAAGCCTAACGATCTTTCCATGAATCTCCTTCCCATTCTTATGAGCAGCCATCCTAGCACAAGCCGGAAGCACAGCCGACGCAGAAAAACGAGTCGGTCTCAATCCTGCCAGGCACATTGCCCGGAGAAGCTTCAACCCTCATTAAACCCACCATTCTGAACATACCCATTAATCATCGTCGTCCAGGAAACCAAATCCTTGACCAACATCCCCTCAAACACTGACCTCGCCTCCTTGATCCTCCCGCACTCCAAGTACATCTTCACGATCGAATTCCCCACCAAGACATTACCTTCCAAAAACCCTCTCTTTGTGGCAACCTCATGAACCCTCCTTCCCTCCGAACCGACCTCAGCTGCCCGCACGCCTTGGCAACGGTGACCAAAACCACAGAATCCAATTCCACGTCTGAGTCAAGCATTTGGTCGAACAAGCGGAGTGCGGACCCGGGTTTGGACTGTTTGAGGAGGAGGGTCCAGGGGACGGGGTTTTGACTGGTTAAGACTGCGGAAGTGGCGGAGTCGGGGTCGTGGAAGTGGGCGTAGGATTGGATAAGGGAGGTGAGGACGTGGGGGTTGGAGAGGAGCTGGAGCTTGAGGGCGAGGGCGTGGATTTGAGGGGGGAGCGAGGGGAGGTTGGAGAGGCGAGAGGCGGCGAGGGCGAGGGGGAGGGTGTGGGAGTCGGGGGCGGCGCCGGCTAGGAGCATGGAACGGAAGGAGCGGAGAGATTGGAAGGGGGAGTTGTTGTTGATGTGGGAACGGAGGAGGGAGTTCCATGCGAAGGTGTTGTTCGTGTGGGGAATTTTGTCGAACAGTTGGTGGGCAGGGGGGTGCGTTTTGGTTTGAGGTCAAACGAAGAACACTGGAGAGGATGGACAACTGACATTCTCTCTCTCTCTCTCTCTCTCTCTCTCAAATTCTTTGGATGTTAATGCTTGAAAAGATTACTTATTTTTAGTAGAATCTGACAATTAATGTCTGTATTATTAAAATCATTTGATAGTTATTTCATTGTTGTGAGGATTATTAAAACCAACCAAGATGGACATATAATGCTCACTGCTCCTGCAGTCCAGCTAGAGATGTGTCCCTTTGTATTTAAATATTGATTTTTTTTGAAAGAAACTTGTTTTTGTTAAGTAATTTCACAAAAATACCATATAGCTTGTGCTCAGTTTCACAAAAATACCCAAAGTTTCATCTTATTGTCCTAAATTTTCAAATGATTTCAACTAACAACAATAACACATATGAAAAATAACCAAATGCCCTTCTTATGGGCCTCCAGACTCAAAAAATTAAAATGTGAATGAGAGGTATTTTGATCATTTTGAAAATTTAGATAGCAAGATGAAACTTTAAAACTTTGGGTATTTCTGTGAAACAAGGCAAAATCTTCATGATATTTTTGTGAAATTTACCCTTTTTTTTCTCTTACAATGTTCAATAACTCCAAAAAATTCACTTACAATTTATTCTGGGAAAACCAAGAATTTTGTAGACTTTGTTGGAAATTTTAAAAGAATATATTTTAAAGAAAAGACTGTAGTTAGTTTGATCAAATTTTTGATTTTAACAAGAGATAAACAGACATTACGACGCATCTGACCCAAAGTTTCATTTTTGGATCCTTATGATCATATACAAATTTACAATGGTTTGAAAATTGTTCTGGGTTTGACTCAGTTTTGGCCAGTTAAATCTGAGATTGGGTCAAACATTTAAAATGTCAAATGGATCTTGACCCTATTATTTCGACCCTATTTTTAATTGGGTCAGTGTTGGGCTAAGGTGGCCACATGAGTCGAGAGATATGTGAGTCATGTGAATGTTTCTGAATTTTTAACCTTAAACTTTAAGAATTTGATATATTTATATTAATGTTCTAATCTTTTACGTAACTTATTGTATTATTAACATAATATTAGAAGTTCTAAGATGGTGATTCTTTTGCAGACATATTATTGAAGAACTATAATCTCTGTCTTTATTATTATTTAGTAATAGGTCTTTCTCATTTTCTCATATGTATCCCTCAAAATCTTTTGCATTATCAAATTTATCCCCCAATTCTTTATAATATTTCAATTACTCTTCTAAATCTTTCAATAAAAATGAAATATTCTGTTAAATTCCTTTAATACCCTATATTCTAGTTATATCCTAATTAATTATATTTAAACTAATTAAACCTTGTTTTTAAAACTAATCTGCCCTCACCAATCACCCAAAAGACAAAAAGAACTAGTTCTGAGACAATTACATACCATGTGGTAGGGAAACTGCTCCAAGTTTTGGTGAGAAATTAAGGCAACAAAGCCAACTCCACAGGGAACCAACAAAGCCATCGGATTTGGCTAGTTAGAAGACATTAAGGCATCAGATTTAGCTTGTTTTGAGACATTAAGACATTAAGGCATCAGAGCAGCCCCCAAAGCAACACAAATCAACGGTTGGCTGCTTCTCTGTGGGCCCCACATCGCCAGCCTCTTTTAGAAACTCAGCAGCGCCTGCGATGCGGGGGGGGGGGGGGGGGGGGAGGGGGGGGGGGGGGATGATGGAGAAAGAGGGAGAGGGAGATGCAGGGAGGAGCGAGAGAAAGAGGCAACGGGGGGTGAGAGAGAGAAGGCCAGTATGGGGAGAGATGCAGGGGACAAGGGGAGGTGAAACTGTGGAAGAAGACCCGAGAGAGATGAGGGTAGCTTTGAGTAATATTTTAAAATTTAAAGGGTAAAAGAGTAATTCATTTGTAAACTTTTAAAAAATTAACATAAGGGTTTAATTTAGATTTTTGTTTAAGATATAAAGGGGTAATTGAGATATTACGAAGATTTGAGGAGTAATTTGATAATGCAATAGATTTGGGGTACATATGAGAAAGACCTTATAATAAAAGAAAGTATAATTTGGTTTAGTATTGAACATGATTTACCCATTAACATTTCAATGATGAGTTGATCTAAATTTAAAAATGGGCGACCCTAATGGGATATTCATTCTGTCAGATATGATATAGTACTAATAAAATTTTTAAGAAACTTAATCTCAAGTAATTTTGACCTGTTTTATCCATGAATTAAGTGTTGACAAAATCATCGTTTCAAAACTATCATAAAATTGATTAATTTTTCCATCAAAATGCACGATTAAAAGTGTAAAACATGTCGAAATTTCTTGAAATTGTTTGGTATGTGGTTATGGATATTAAATCAAATCTAACAGAATAGATTCCTATTACGATAGCACATTTTAAATTTAGGATGATGTCCAATACTATCGATAGTAGCTGTAGTGGTCAACTTCCGACCTCTTTGAGATCACCTCACGTGTCCTTCCAGCACCAAACAAGCGAGCGAAACATGGCCGCCAGAACCTCCTAGCAGGAGTCGTCGATCGATTCAAACCCTGAGCGGCTCGTGTGGATGAAAAGATTGAATCAATTGTGCAAATCCATATCTCTAAGCTAAATCTCCATTTGAATTTGGCAGTTATATTTTAGGACAGATCAACCACATCTACAATCAGACTCAGACCACTAGATAAAGATGAACTCTCACTCAATCAGTTCAGATTTGACTGTTCAACTCTAACCGCCTCCTAGAAAGTAATTAAGTGATCAAATAGAGCTGAACTCTGCACCCTTGTTAAAATAGAGACAACCGTATAAATAGATAATCCCTTCCAATGTGGAGGAGGATTCAGATCCAGAAACCCTAGCACACCGGAGAACCCCATTGTATTATAGTGGAATTCTCCTCTCTCTCTCCGTGGTTTTTTTCCATTCGGGTTTCCTCGTAATTCATTGTATTCGCATCGGCTTTTCTGTGATTTGATCATACCATTCCATTATTTTGGTGCGTTGATTATTCCTTAGGAATTAACTATGCTTTTGGTGCTTTCGTTGAGAGCTTCTAAATCCTTACTCAGGATCTCTCCATATCCAATACCCAACCCCTCCACAAAAATACCCTCGCACAACGATGACCATGGCGCACAAGAACTCCACGTCACGACGGCAACGCTTCTGACGAATTTGATTAATCGGTTCTCTCTCGTGGACAACTTGCTCAAATGGGGATCGATCTACAACGACTTTTGGATGAACAATGGGCCAAGGCCGATCAGGAGCGAGAACTAGTTTCCATCCATCGCGCCCGTGAGACTCGGGTAGACACACCCTCCGAGGTCGACCCACATCTGGTGGCTCCAACCGACCTACATTTTAAGCTGAACAACATGTGCTTCAAAGTAACCACTCTGCATGAGGCTCCCAAGAGCCTTCAAGCTGACAGCTCACGGAAGCGTGCAAGGGGACATCGTACCCAACTCCCATGGGGAATGCTTCCTCGACAAGGGTGAAGACCGAGGACGCCCCAACCTTCACCCCTGAAGCTGCCGATTGATCAGATCTTTTACATCATCAAGTATCAGCCGTGGGTGAAACTCCCTAAGATGGCTAAACACGATCTAGATCCCCCATAATCAGAAAGTTGTTTCTTTCACGGCAGTTGGGGACACGCCACCCTGCATTGCTGGGCCTCAATGACACCTCGAGGACCTAGTTCAACGTGGATACCTGGATGAGTTCATTCTCGACTTAGAGGAAGACCCTGAGGGCGGTAAGGCCCCGGCCGAGACCGTCGATTGAAGTAGTCACCCTCGGAACCATCCGAGACAGAAAGACCCCCACTTGGCAATGGAGTTCTTCCCACTCAAAGTAATACTACGTGTAAAACCATGTAATATCCGATAAAATTATGCAAGCTCTTTTATTTCCATACTTAATATTTTTTCCAAGTATGACAAGCATGCTCGATAGCCTATATCTGGGCATACCCTAACGTCTACCCCTCGGGGAGTCTCCTAAAAGATGGAGGCTCGCTCACAATAACTTCTCAGAGTCAGCCTAGATAAGTTTTCATCTTGACGGCTACTCGAGTGAGTCAACAGCTTATATAGGGTTCTACCCTGACGGCTATCCCTCGGGGAGTCTCCTGAAAGATGGAGGCTCGCCCACAATGACTGCTTGGAGTCAGCCTAGAAAGGTTTTCACCTTGACGGCCACTCGAATGAGTCAACAACCTATATCAGGTCCCACCCTGACGGCTACCCCTTGGGAAGTTAACTGAAAGATGGAGGTTCACCCACAATAATTGCTTGGAGTCAGCCCAGACAAGTTTTCACCTTGACACCCACTCGAGCGAGTCAACAGCCTATATCGGATCCTACCCTAATGGCTACCCTCGGGGAGTCTCATGAAAGATGGAGGCTTCACCCGAACTACTCAGAGTCAACCTAGACAAGTTTTCATCTTGACGGCCACTCGAGTGAGTCAAAGGCCTATATCGGGTCCTACCCTGATGGCTACCCCTCGGGGAGTCACCTGAAAGATGGAGGCTCGCCCACAATGACTGCTTAGAGTCAACCTAAATAAGTTTTCACCTTGATGCTCACTCGAGTGAGTCAACAGCTTATATCGAGTCTACCCTGATAGCTACCCTTCGGGGAGTCTCCTGAAAAATGGAGGCTCGCCCATAATGACTGCTCGGAGTCAGCCTAGACAGGTTTTTATCTTGATGGCCACTCGAGTGAGTCACAATCTATATCGGGTCTTACCCTGACAGCTACCCCTCGGAAAGTCTCCTGAAAGATGGAGGTTCGCCCACAATGACTGCTCGAAGTCAGTCTAGATAAGTTTCTAGCTGGATGGCTGCTCGAGTGAGTCAACAACTTATATCGGGTTTTACCCTGACGGCTACCCCTCGGGGAGTCTCCTGAAAGATGGAGGCCCACTCACAATGACTGCTCGGAGTCAGCCTAGATAGGTTTTCACCTTGACGGTCACTCGAGTAACTCAACAACCTATATCGGGTCCTAACGTGATGGCCACCCCTCGGGGAGTCTCCTGAAAGATGGAGGCCCGCCCACAATGACTGCTTGGAGTCAACCTAGACAGGTTTTTACCTTGACGGTCACTCGAGTGAGTTAATAACCTGTATCAGGTCCTACCCTGACGACCCTCAACAAACAAGACCGAAGGCATACACAGGAGCATTAAGAGCAGTGATTTAACACCCAAAAAAATAAAGGACACATGTTCTTATCACATTCGTCCTTAAAAAGAGGGGTAGCCCATTTAGCTCGCTTATGGCACTGCCTGCCTTGGTCCGCTGACCACATTTGAGATCTCTTATGCTAGCTGCCAGAGCTTTCAACATGATCAGTCGACTTCCCTGGATAACGACCAAAACCCTTGGGCTGGGAACTAGGTCCCTCGGGGTCGCGGTTCGCGCCCCCGAGTCATACTCTGGCGCTCTCCACCCGGAAGCCTGATCTGAGGGCTATAACTTGAGAGCGCAGCATCTGCACCTCCTCAAGCAACGTCCCATGAGCGCTCCAAAACTCATTAAACAATCTGACTGACACGAAGCCTCGGCCCTAAACTCATCCACACCCTTGTCATGACTTTTCAAGTTATCTCGTAGCACACGGATTTCATGCTCGAGCGCCATCCATAGGCTCCCGAAGAGAAGAGACCTCTGACTTGGCTGAAGCCACCTTCCCTTGGAGATCAGACACCTCCTCTCATGTTTTTTGCAGCTCCAAAAGCCAGACAGGAACCTTTCTTCAAGGTCTAACTTCTCCCTCAACTTAGCACTCGCCTCAAGCAACTCGCGCCCTTTCTGGAGGACTCCGTCCATCCTCCTTTGGAGACCTGTCACTATCATATCTGAGAAACGAGCTCGCAATCCAGTTGAGAGGTTAGGAGATCGAGCAGGGCGAGCAAGTCCAGGAATTTTCGGGATCTCCCTTATGACAACTTTCTCCCGCCATGCATTTAAAAGTCTAACAAATGTTTCAGGTGTTGGCCCAAAGGCTTTCCACCCTAGTTTTAATGATGATTAACTCATGTAGTTATATAATCTTGTGTTGTTTAAGTTTCAAATCATTAACAAGATATTAGTTGGTGATTAGCTTCAACAAAGGAGTTTAGAAGCTTTTCATGGTGTTTCCAGGGCCAAAGCTTAAAGATCACACATTGCCTAGCCCATGGATGGAGTTTTGGAGCAAGTCAACTTGAAGATAAAGATCATCAAGAAGACTTAGGTATCCATAATTTAGATAATGTGTTTTAGATCAATTTGTAAAGCTTAGTATAGTTGATATGCTCAAGTGCTCAAACACACACGTTTTATGTTTTCGATTTGGTTTTCATGAATAATAAATCAAAACAAGTTTACATGGTTTTTATGTATATTAGATGTGTTCAATATACATACATGCTTACACTTTCTATACAAACTTATTTTAACTATCCTATGCATGCTTTGAAAAAATCAAGTTTGATGAAAATACAAGTTTTGTTTTTGATAAAATTTGCAAGACTCAAAAATGAAATGATATGATTGTTATGTGTCTTGAAATTTTTATCACAAGTTTGTGTTTCAATACAAAATGTTAAAACAAGTTTTGTGGATTTTTAGAAGACTTAAAAGATTTTTTAAAATATTTTTAAATTGGTTTTCTGACCCAGTTTCTGTTCCAGGCTTCAATCAGTCGACTAGTCAAACTGACATAGTCGACTAGGCTGAAGTCGGTCGACCGGGACGGTCGACCGACGTGCACAAATCTGTGCACGTTTGGAGACACTGGGACGGTCGACCCGGACGGTCGACCGGTCTGAGAGCAGTGCTCTCTGTTTGTTTGGGTCGACCGGGCCGGTCGACCGTGGTTGCCCAACGGTCACAATTCTGACCGTTGGCGGTCGACCGGACCGGTCGACCGCTGCCTGTCAGAGCTGCCAGCTCAGCTCTAACGGCTAGTTTTGTATTGGGGCTATATATACCCCATCTCTTCATAGTTTTTGAAGAAGTTTTCAAGAGCAAAAATTCCAGACCTTCTTAAGTGTTTTTAAAGAGTTTTCAAAAGTATTTGGGGCTTTAATCTTTCAATCTTTATTGTTTTAGGTTTTTGAAAAAATCAAAGAAAAGAGGATTTTGGGAGATTTGTCTTGGTTTTCATTCTATATCTTTTGCAAGAATTTTTCCAAGTATTTTTTCTTTGTTGCTTGTTTTCCAAACACCTAGTTTTCCACACTTGAGCTATCTTCTATCCTAATCTATTTAGGATCTTGTTTTGTGGAAAAAGAAAAAGGAAAGAGGTTTGTAGTTGAAAGAGACCACCTATTGTAAACCCTTGATTTCTTGGTTGCTCCCTCTTTGGTAGAGGTTGAGGTTGTGTAATTGGGTTGTTGGTTTGCTTCCTCTAGAGAGAGGTGGAGTTTGGTTGTAAACCCTCTTCGGTAGAGGTGTTGGTTGTTGTGGTTGTATTGGCTACGGGCCTACCCCTTGGTTGTGAGGTGGTGTTTGAGAGAGGAGTTCGGTACTCCCTTGTTGTACAAATCCTTCTCGGTGAAGGTTCCCTCGGTGGGAGTCCTCGGTGGACGTTATAGTGGATTGAAAATCCTACACGGTGGTGTAGGCGGGGATGTAGAGCAAGGTGCTCGAACCTCGAAACATATCATTGTGTTTGCGTTTGATCCACTTGTCTCTCTAACTTTCTCTCTTTATATTTTGTGCAAAGCATTATTCATCATTCATATCATCATATCATATTTGCTTGTGTTGAGCATAGTTCATATTGTCATATCATATCGATTTGCTTGTGTTGTCCCTTGCATAATTCACATTGCTATATCTTGTATATGCTTGGTTGTTTGTGTGTGCCTCACTTATACTTAATCAACAAGAGCTTCACATAGCACCTCAACCCATTCAAGGGGAATCAAGAGGAGTTAGTCCAGAGCCCTTCACGGGTAATTCGACTACACTTGTTGATTGTATTAAGTGTGATTGCAAAATTTGCATTAGCTTCCGCATTTAGCGCACTTAGTTTTGCATTTAGTCCTAGATTAGCACTAACACCTATTCACCCCCCCTCAGGTGTTTTTTTCAATTGGTATCAGAGCTAGTGCTCCTGATACTTAGGCTTAACATCTTAGGAGTGAGATCCATTTATTGCTAATCTTGTTTGCATTTGCTTGTTTGCACACATATAGTTTACCATGGCCTTCATGACCCCACCTATGTTTGACCCTTCCAACATTCATGTTTGGAAGATTAGGATGACCGTTTATTTACAAACCCTAGGTCATAAAGTTTACCTTACCATTACCAAGGAATCCTTCCTTAGTGATAGCAATCATATAGGGGCCAATGCACAAGCCCTTGAGGCCATTAGAAGCACATTACCTAAAGATTATCTTATGTATGTTTCTAACATTGATTCCGCCTTTGCAGTGTGGAATTTGTTGACAACAACTACCACCTCCAAGCTTCAAGTGCAAATCCAAGAAGAGGAATCTAGTGGAGAATCCGATTCACAATGTTTTATGGTCCAAGGAATGACTCCCTTGAGGTACATTCGGAGCCCCACTTAGATAATGATGATTGTGCTAGTTCTTCAAATGATGATTATGATGCCCATGCCTTAAATGAAGAACTATCTATTGTTTGTGAAAAATTGATTGAAAAGTATAAAATTTTAAAAAAAGAAAAGTCTAGGCCTTAACAATGATAATAAAGACTTGTTTTCTAGACTTAATATGATTTTGCAAGAGAAGATGGAGATTTCTAATGAAAGGGATTCATTGAGATCTCAATTAGAACTTGCACTTAAAGAAAATGAATTTTTAAAATCTAAAAATGACTGCCATGTTGTCTTGAAGAATAATGAAAACTTGTCTTCAAAAATTGATTTGTTTTAAAAGAGAATGTTGCTTTGAAAAACAAAATTATTTCTATTTCAAATGATTTAAATGATTGTTTAAAGAAAAATGATGTTTTACAAAAATAGATTGATTCTCATGTTTGCTATGATAAGGTAGTTTCACACACTCCACCCATTGCATGCTTCACTTCTTCTTCTAAGATTAACAATGATATATCCATACTTAAGAAGAATGTAGATGTTTGGGCTCCACTTTGAGCCAATGTGTTGTTGGGCATACACGTTTGGAATCTTTGTTTCGAAAGAAACAAGTTCCATCTATTATTCATGCACACCTTACACGGCATACACATGCTCCTCACGGACACACTTCTCACATATATGCTCATGTGTACACTTGTACACATTGTGGACGTAAGGGCCACCTTGCTAAGTTTTGCTTTGATAGATTACATAATGTAAATTTAGCAAAGAATTTTGTTTGGGTTAGAGAAGGTACTAACCCCCATGGACCCAAAAGAGTATGGGTACCAAAGACCACCCCTAAAGTTTTTGATGTAGGTGTGGGCTCTCACATGACGTGAGAGTGATGACACCTTGGAGTGGATGCGTTCCGTACTTAAAGGAAATCAATTGGATGCATCACTTTCAAGGGAAGATTTGGTGGAGAGGACCACCATGTTTTGGAGACAAGGAGAGTTACTTCTTCGGTTTTGGTAACAATCCTTTACTCCCATTTATTGTTTACATGCTTTCCATTTCATTGTTTATAGCATATTTTTGATGTCTATGGATTAATATGTAAATACCATGTTTTATTAGATCCTTGACATACATGTATAGTATTTGAGACACACATGCTTATATGAACCCATTCTTAGTGTTCTCACTTTTGTTTAAGCTATAATGTACATCATGAATCTAATACATATGAATTTACATAGTAATCATGTTTTAGTTTTATCATGATGATTTTTATATTGTGTTTTGATGCTCCATGTTAAGATTACTTGTTTAGATGTTAGTTTTCATTAAGACTAGGTATATACTTGTGCATATAGTGGGCCATAAATAAATCTATATATGTTTGGGCTTGAATGCTTATTTGAACCCATTAGATGTGCTAGTATAGTCTAGTTTTGATGATCATACATTTTAAACTTGTATTCCCATTTTGGATTTGTTTTATGATTGTGAGTTTCACTTCATGTATATGTTTGTATATGTCTAAGATTCCCCTTGAGTCATTTGCCTTTCATGCAAATCTATATATGGACTCAATTGTGTTTAGGGATATGTATGTATACTTATTGTGTTGACAATTCATACATATACCATGAAATAAAATTTGTTTTGATGAAGATTTAGTTTTTCTTGTTTTTGTGTTTAATTGTCTAACTTCATGTATATGTCTATCTTGTCCAAACTATTAGATATACATGATTATCCTAGAGCCACGTGCCTTAATGCATATATTTGGTGGACTCGTTGTGTTTTGGATATGTATGTATACTTTAGTTTGTATTAGACATACATATGCCTTGAAGATTAAATAGTTTAGATGATTTTCATGATTTTCGTGTTTTCTTGTTAAAGAAATATTGAGCTAAATTGTATATTTTCATGATCATGTTCTTCACATTGTATTTGTACACTCACATTTCTTATTTACTCATGTGTTTTGTTTTCATGAGTCATATTTATGCTTCATTGACTTGAGTGTTTGATATCATGTGGATTTCATGTTTTATGAAAAACTATTTTGTTGTATTCCTTACTTGAAGGATTTCGTATTAGTTTAAAAGATTTTCCATTTAACTAGCTACGGTATTCTTCATTTTGGTAAAATTTTTCAAACTAAGCTTATTTTCAAATCTATTTTGAAAACCCCTACCATCCAAGGGCGGTTGGAAGGGAGATCATGTTCATGTATGCTTTACAAGTGAAAATCATTTAAAACTTGAACCATGATTGGGTGGTAGATTATATGAGATATACACTTGATTATTATTGTTGATTCAATTGGTATCATTGAACTCTTTCAATTGGTATCATTTTGATTTTTTTTTGTATACTCATATGTTTATTGTGTATGTATATTTTCAATTGGTATCATCTATTGGTGATTGGTACTCATTCTATTTCATACACATATACTTGTTTTATTTGTGCTTAAGATATAAATTTTCACAAATCTTGTTTATGCTAGTGCTTGAGCTTCAACTTTATTTCAATTGATTTAGTTTTCAATTGATATCTTATTTCAAGCCTATTCATGTGTTTTGTTGGTATTTCATAAAGGGGGAGAAATTTTGATTTTGTCTTTCAATTGGTATTTGTTCCCACTCCCTTACTTTATGATTGAAAAATTTTATGTTGGTATCATATGTTTAATATGAAAATTATTTACAATTGGTATCAAAATTTTGTTTAAACATTCAAAATTTATTATGTTTAATATCAATTGGTATCAAGATTTTTCATGTGTTTTGTGTTTAAATTGGTATCAATATTTTTCTTGTTTGTTTCCTTTCAATTGGTACCTTAATTGATTGTCACCCCTTATTGACCTTATTTTGTTTTAGACAAAAAGGGGGAGAACATTGTTTTATTGTTTTGATTGACAAATAGGGGGAGAAAGATTTTTACCCCTCATTTTATTGTTTTTGATTGTTTACCCTTTGTTGATGATTGACAAAAAGGGGGAGAATAATTTGAGTTTATATATGCATACTTATGTTTTTGCATATATTAAGTTTTATTGGTATATGTTTTTGCATATATTAAGTTTTATTGTATCTAGAGCATCTAGTATTTTTTGTTAATGTTTTATTATTTAATTGGTAACTAGAGCTTCTAGAATATGTTTATGTGTTTTATGCATATTGATGCATACATGTTTATGTACATTCATTGCATATATTTTATTTATTTGTTTATGCATGAGTTAAGGGGGAGCTTCTTTGAAGCTTAACTTTAATCCATGCATATATAACTCCATGAGTTTTGTCATCATCAAAAGGGGGAGATTGTTGGCCCAAAGGCCTTCCCCCTAGTTTTGATGATGATTAACTCATGTAGTTATGTTTACTAATAATCTTGTGTTGTTTAAGTTTCAGATCATTAACCAAGATATTAGTTGGTGATTAGCTTCAACAAAGGAGTTTAGAAGCTTTTCATGGTGTTTCCAGGGCCAAAGCTTAAAGATCACACATTGCCTAGCCCATGGATGGAGTTTTGGAGCAAGTCAACTTGAAGATGAAGATCATCAAGAAGACTTAGGTATCCATAGTTTAGATAGTGTGTTTTAGATCCATTTGTAAAGCTTAGTATAGTTGATATGCTCAAGTGTTCAAACACACACGTTTTATGTTTTCGATTTGGTTTTCATGAATATAGATCAAAACAAGTTTACATGGTTTTTATGTATATTAGATGTGTTCAATATACATACATGCTTACACTTCCTATACAAACTTATTTTGACTATCCTATTCATGTTTTGGAAAAATCAAGTTTGATGAAAATACAAGTTTTGTTTTTGATAAAATTTGCAAGACTCAAAAATGAATTGATATGATTGTTATATGTCTTGAAATTTTTATCACAAGTTTGTGTTTCAATACAAAATGTTAAAACAAGTTTTGTGAATTTTTAGAAGTCTTAAAAGAATTTTCAAAATATTTTTAAATTGGTTTTCTGACCCAGTTTCTGTTCCAGGCTTCAATCAGTCGACTAGTCAAACTGACATAGTCGACTAGGCTGAAGTCGGTCGACGGGACGGTCGACCGACGTGCACAAATCTGTGCACGTTTGGAGACACTGGGACGGTCGACCCGGACGGTCGACCGGTCTGAGAGCAGTGCTCTCTGTTTGTTTGGGTCGACCGGGCCGGTCGACCGTGGTTGCCCAACGGTCACAATTCTGACCGTTGGCGGTCGACCGGACCGGTCGACCGCTGCCTGTCAGAGCTGCCAGCTCAGCTCTAACGGCTAGTTTTGTATTGGGGCTATATATACCCCATCTCTTCATAGTTTTTGAAGAAGTTTTCAAGAGAAAAAATTCCAGACCTTCTTAAGTGTTTTTAAAGAGTTTTCAAAAGTATTTGGGGCTTTAATCTTTCAATCTTTATTGTTTTAGGTTTTTAAAAATCAAAGAAAAGAGGATTTTGGGAGATTTGTCTTGGTTTTCATTCTATATCTTTTGCAAGAATTTTCCCAAGTATTTTTTCTTTGTTGCTTGTTTTCCAAACACCTAGTTTTCCACACTTGAGCTATCTTCTATCCTAATCTATTTAGGATCTTGTTTTGTGGAAAAAGAAAAAGGAAAGAGGTTTGTGGTTGAAAGAGACCACCTATTGTAAACCCTTGATTTCTTGTTGCTCCCTCTTTGGTAGAGGTTGAGGTTGTGTAATTGGGTTGTTGGTTTGCTTCCTCTAGAGAGAGGTGGAGTTTGGTTGTAAACCCTCTTCGGTAGAGGTGTTGGTTGTTGTGGTTGTATTGGCTACGGGCCTACCCCTCGGTTGTGAGGTGATTTTTGAGAGAGGAGTTCGGTACTCCCTTGTTGTACAAATCCTTCTCGGTGAAGGTTCCCTCGGTGGGAGTCCTCGGTGGACGCTATAGTGGATTGGAAATCCTACACGGTGGTGTAGGCGGGGATGTAGAGCAAGGTGCTCGAACCTCGAAACATATCATTGTATTTGCGTTTGATCCACTTGTCTCTCTAACTCTCTCTCTTTATATTTTGTGCAAAGCATTATTCATCATTCATATCTCATATCATATTTGCTTGTGTTGAGTATAGTTCATATTGTCATATCATATCTATTTTCTTGTGTTGTGCCTTGCATAATTCACATTGCTATATCTTGTATATGCTTGGTTGTTTGTGTGTGTGCCTCACTTATACTTAATCAACAAGAGCTTCACATAGCACCTCAACCCATTCAAGGGGAATCAAGAGGAGTTAGTCCAGAGCCCTTCACGGGGAATTCGGCTACACTTGTTGATTGTATTAAGTGTGATTGTAAAATTTGCATTAGCTTCCGCATTTAGCGCACTTAGTTTTGCATTTAGTCCTAGATTAGCACTAACACCTATTCACCCCCCCTCTAGGTGTCTTTTCACCAGGCTCATCATCTAAATTTATTTTCACCTCTTCATCTCCTTCCACGGGACCAGAACCTTTAACCTCCTCTTGTGGCTCCTGGCCCAAAGAGCCAGCCCTGTCAAAGCCTATACGGTTAGGGGACATCCTCAGTCTTCGAGGCCCCCCCTGATTGTGAATCTCCGAGTTAAAAGCTGGGCATAAAGAGCCACCGGGCCAGCATCCACAAAGGCTTTAAAACACAAAGGGAATAAGACATTCAAAGAAAGGGTGGAAGTGAAAGATTCAACTATTTTCGTTCAAAAAGATTACATTCAATCTTTACAAATGATAGTAGAAAAATCAATAAGCAAACTCTCAAACACTCACTTTGCCTTTGTAAAATATCTTGAAAGCAGGAGCCAGAAGAGCATCATCCTCAGGGGCAACCCAAGCCACCCTCCCAGCGTCGGAAGCAGTTGGCGGAGAGCTCATTGTCAGGGTTGCGTCGTCGCTAGACAGAGCATTCAGAGATGTCTCTGTTGGTCCAAATGCTCATCACTCTAGTTTTGATGATAATATCTCATGTAGTTATAATACCAATGATCTTATGTTTATTAAGTTTCATATATTCAATCAAAATCTTAGTCAGTGTTTAGCTTCAACAAAAGATTCAAAGTCAGTTTTGAAGCTATCACATATTGATTTAAGAGCTTGCACTTTAAGATCATATCAAGTACTCAAAGAGGAGTCTAACTCATGGATTAAGTCTGGATCAAGTAGAGATGGAGAAGAGAATTTTCAAAAGAAGAAGATTTTCAAGAAGACTTGAGTCTAAGTTTGGAAGTTTAAGATTTTTGTTTTAGGATAAATTGTAAAGGATAGATTAATTGTGGATTGCTCAAACTCTTACACACACAAAATATTTATATTATCTTTCATGTTAAATAGTTTTAGTTTTTGGTTTAACCGTTTTTGTTTTTGAGTTTCAAAAATACATCTTTCGGTTTCATGAATAGATTTCATCATAACAAGTTTACATGGTTTTATGTATATTGAATATCATCCATATGCATTTATGCTTCATATGCTTAGATAACTTATTTTGATGTATTTATTTCATTTATTTAAGTTTTGTTTTTTTCAAAACTTTTTAGTTTTTATTGTCAAAAATAAGTATATATCATTTACTATGTGTATTTGGATTCTATCCATATATGCTTCAAATGTGTTTTTGGCTTCTTGTGGTCGACCGACCGGTAGACCGAAGGCTAGCTCGGTCGACCGACGTGCACACTGACACGAGCCCATTGGGCGGTCGACCGACTGGCTTAAGCCCGCTCTCGGGTATGGCTCGGTCGACCAGGTGGTCGATCGACAGAGAGCTGTGACTCTCTGGTTTTTTGGTGCGATCGGCCGGGCGGTCGACCGGCAACCCTAATGGTCAAAAAATTGACCGTTGGGCGGTCGACCGGATGGTTGAGCAACAGGCTAGTTTGGCCTGGGTTCTGTCCCTAACGGCTAGTTTCTTTTTGGGCTATTTTAGTGGGTCTTTTTGCCAGTTTTTTGGGTAAGCTTTTAAGAAGTTTTTCAAAAGCTTATTTTCTCACCTTCAACAGAGTCTTCTCAACCAGTTTTAGGAGTTTCATTTACATATCAAAAGAGAGTTTTCAAGAGTGCTTCTCTTGCGTTTTCAAAAAGATTTTCTTGAGCTTTTCTCTCTCAAATCTATCTAGTTTTCTCACACAAGCTTGCACATTTTATTGCTATATCTAATCCTATAGGATCCTTATTTATGAGAGTATTTGTTGGTAATCAAGAGAAGTGATCACCAAGTGTTCCAACCATTATTATTTTGAGGAGTTGTAGAGGTTGCGGCCTCGGCGAGCTTACGGGTTCACGTGTGTGTGATCTTGTGGGAACAAGTGAGGGACTTACAGGCCCAAGAGTTCTTGAGGGAGCTCATTGTAGGTGTTATGACACCGAGTGATCTTACGGGATCGTTTATAGTGGAAATCCTTCATAGCGGTGAAGGCGAGGACATAGAGCAAGTGGCTCGAACCGCGAAATAATTCTTCCGTATTTGTGATTGCTAATCTTTCTCTTAACTCACTTGTGTTTATATCTTGCATGCTCATATTATTCACACCATTATATGCTTGATATTTACTGGTACTTAATTGATATATATGCTCGGATTGTTTGATATCTTGCATGTTCTCATATTGTTTATATCTTCACATACTTAATATTGTTTGTGAGCTCACATTTGTATTTAATCAAGAGAGCTACAGTAGTACCTGAACTCTTAGTCTAGAGGAATCTTGAGGAGAAGTACAGAGCCCTTCGCTGAGAATTCAGCTTCACTTTTTGGTTATACTTTGTGTGGAAGTGTAATAGTTTTTAATTTCGTATTATTTGGCATTTGATTATAACATCACCTATTCACCCCCTTTAGGTGATCTACAAGTGGTATCAAAACTTGGTGCTCTTGATTTGGGCCTAACAACCTAGTGTTAAAGATCCTTTTGTTTGCTAATCACAATATTTGCATACACACGCATGGATTTCATTGCACCTCTAATGTTTGATATTCTTAACTTACAAAATTAGAAAGTTAAGATGTCTTGTATCTCAAAGTCTTTGGTATTCATGTCTATCTTGCCACAACCAAAGAATCATATATTGTTAATAGAAAATATCTTGAGGCTAATGCAAAAGCCCTTCATGCTTTAAAGTCAATCGTAAATGATGAATATTTATCTAGGGTTTCTAACATTGATTTGGCTTTAGTAGTTGGAACACTCTTATTACTTTTGGTGAACAAAAGCCACATGACAAGGAGAGGGACTCGGATTAAGGAAGTGGTACTTTCAACATGTGCTATATGGTCCAAGGAGATGACCTCCTTGAGGTAAAATCTGATTCCAAGCTTGATGATGATGTTAATATGTCTTATGACGAGCTTGCATTGCTTTGTCATTAACTTCTTAAAAAAGATGATTTTTTGAAGAAAGAAAATGATTTCGTTTTGAAAGAAAATAAAACTTTGTTGAATTAAAATGACGTTTTGAAAAAGGAAAATGTTTTCTTGTCTTCAAAATTGAATGTTATTTTTGAAGGAAACAATTCATTGAAAAACAAAATGATTCTCTTCAAAGAAAAGGATCTTGTTTTCAAAGAAAAGGAGGATTTATCTATTTCTTTTAATAATCTCAAAAATGATTTTGATTCTCATTTTTTCCATATTCTCATGCTATTATTCTTTTATCTTCTATTGACAAAACGAATCTCATGTTTGAAAAATAGAATTGATTGTTTAGGCTCAACTTGAGCCAATGTGCTTTTAATCATAATAGATTGAAATCTATGTTTCGCAAGAAATAAGTTTCACACATGCATGCACATCCTACATAGCATACACATGCACACCATGCTCACACTCATACCACCCATATGTATGCTAGAGTGTACACATGTACACATTGTGGCCGCAAAGGCCATCTTGCAAAATTTTGCTTTGATAGATTAAATTCTTCCAATTTTGCAAGGGTTCCAAATGTTGCTATCCCCCATGGACCCAAAAATATATGGGTACCAAAATTCACACCATTTATTTTTAATGTAGGTGTGGGCTCTCACAAGATGTGAGAGGTTGGTACCTTGGTGGTGAATGCAATCAGACTTGATGGACACATCATGGATGCATCGTTATTAAGGAATTTTAGTAGGAGGACCACCTTGCTTTGGAGAAATGGATTGATTACATCAGTATTGATAACTATTTCATCTTTTACTTTTAAAAATATTTGAAATACTTATATGCTAGTATAGTAAGCTAGACTCAATCATATATTATTTATTCTTAATGTTGAGTTGATTGGTTGTAAGCTATGCATGTATTTTTGAAAATACTGTTTCATGTTTTCGAATGATTTTATATGCCTATTTCTTTTGGTAGATTCATATTTATTATATGCTTTATTTTAAAAACATATATTGATTATTTATTTATATCACATGTTCATATGCAAATCTTATTAAAACTTGTATTATACATGTACAATTCTTGAATTACACTTGTTCTTCATGCTATACATGTTTTATTTCTTTTGTGTACTCATTTTTTTGTTTGATTATACATTGTATGTCCTAATTTTATGATTCTTGTATCATTAGTGATATATCATGTTTTAGGAAAAAGAATTTATTTGAGTTTTTGTTTTGAGCCTTATTGATTTATTTTCATGAATATGTTATTCACATAATTCTTATTCACTCACATTTTTTTTACTCATGACTTTATTTTCATGAGCATTTATGTGCTATATAGATCTTGAGTGACAATTTTTATGTAATTAGCGTGTTTTCATTAGATATATGATTTGGTTTCATGTTTGAAGGATTTTTACTTGTTTTCAAAATTATTTTAAACTAGTTCTTTATTTTTCACTTGGTAGAATTTTTAATCTAGCTATACTATTTTTAAACCTTTATTTTGAAACTTCTACCCTTAAATGGCCGTTGGTTTGGTGATTAGTCTACGATTATGCATTATTATATCGCATTTTCCACCGATTTATGAATAAATTGTCGGTCTAAACTGTGTTTTGGTCTCTATTGCAGGTAAATCAAGAGTTTAAGGGCAAAGGAGTAATAAGAGCTTAATTAAATCCTTTTTAGGGTAATTAAATCCGCATTACTTGGAGACCAAGTAAGGGATCATCTAGAAGATACGTCGAACCTAGACTCTTGCACACGTCAGACGAATATTCGGACGAAATTATCAGAAACGGGATATACCAGGAAGCTGCTAGAACCAACGGGGACATCCTGACAAAAATCAGTGACCTAAGTCCTTGGTATTGCCGCGGAAACGCGGCAATGGAGTGGAGCCACGCGTCGATTTTCGACGCGTGGCCCCGTCTCGTCTTCCAGAGGCTTCCTAGGCCTATAAAACCCCTGCATAGGTCCAAAACGAGGCAGTTTTCGTTTTTAGGCTAGGGTTTCTATGTTTTAGTGTAGTGTAGGTAGGTATTCTTCATTTCTTGTATTTTGTTATGCTATTTCATTTTTAGATCTTGTAGTAGGGCTGAGAGATTCAGAGAGAGATAGAGAGGGATTGATGTAATAGATGGTGACAATCTATATAAAGGTGCCTCCTTTCTTCTCCAATGTAATCTCCTTCATCTTCTACATGATGTTTTGCTAACTTTTCTTCTCATAGCAATCTAACTACTAACCACTAACCATCTAACCACTTGATAATCCACATGAATCTAGTAGGCTCTATAAGGCCTTGTTCTTGCAAGAGCCATTGATGACTCATTGATGATGGGTTCTAACATCTAACTTGCTAACTTGCTAACCAAGCTAACTCTCTCTTATTTCATGCTTTCCTTCAATGGTCTGATGATTTAATGTTTGTATTAGCTTGCTCTTGATGCATGTTTGATTGTGAAAGAACCATCTCATTTGCCATGCTTTGTATCGCCTCTTAAAGCCAAGGATTAGTGATGGCCGAAGATCAATGTGAGGCAACTATCACTAAGAGGTTAGCATGGTTAGTGGAGCATTTAGTAGTTAGTAGCCATGAGTTTTCTTTTACCTTGTTTTGAAAATCAATTCTTTTATCTTTTCATCGTTTTTTCACCACTTTCTTTGTTTGTCTTTGTTTTCATCTTCTTTACTACAAGCTCTTCCTTCTTTTCTATTTTGTTTTCCAAACCACTCCTCTTTTGTTTTCTTCGCTGCTTTCATCGCCTTCTCCACCTATCACATGCTTGTTTTCCTTTTCTCTTCTTTCCTTTTCTTTCTAATTCTTTTAACAAAGAAGAATGTTAACAAATAACGTGAATAAAAACTGTTAATGCTTCTATCGCCTCCCTTCCCTGTGGATTCGACCCGTTGAGCCAATGCTATAACGGAAGTATCGAGGGTACATTAGCACACATACAAGCTTTACATTGATTTTATAAATACACACTTTTGAGTGCTAGTTTCCCCCCGATCATCAATTTTTGGCGCCGTTGCGGGGAAGGGAATGGTTTTGATTTCACGTTTTTGTTAACATTGTCTTCTCTGTTTGGTGTGCAGGTTATTCTTTACAGGATTTTAACATTGCAAAATAAACACTAGCTTTGCATCTCCCTACTCTAGAAAGCAGGGACCCAGCTTTCAAAGAACCGCTGCGCAAACGCGACTTTTGCCGCGAAAAACGCGGCCATTTTGTGATAATTGTATATCTTGTTATGCTGGGATGTGTAAATTGTAATAGCTAGTGGATCTATACTATTATTTCCTGCTTTGATTGCCTACACACTACAATAAATTAAAGAACTAAAATACGGTATTTTTGACATTTTTAAAACGGTTTAGACATTTGCATTTAGGCACGTGTCAATTCAATTCAATATACTGTATTTTGTTCTGTTGTTGTGATCTGGATTGAGGTGTACATATGGCATTGCATATAGCATAGGACAAACACGTGGGTGATTTATCGCTTTGTGTTATACTATTGTCTATATTGCACACTTGCACAAATTGAAATTAAGGGCAAAACCCATACAAGATAAGGTGGGGATTTCATCACCCTTCTTTAGCCCAAAAATCACCTCCCCACTCACACAACCCAAGCCCTAATAAAATTTGATAAACGTTGGCCCCTAGGGACATCTCGGACTCATTAAGAGTCGTCTAGGTCTAGGTCAACCCTACTCTAGGCTTGGTTTTGATTTTTTCTTTTGTTTGTTGCTTGATTTTTTCTTTTTTGTTTGTGATTGTTTGTGAAATGAAATTCAACCATAACAATTCTTCAATCCTAACATGAATCCATATTTCACACCAACCCCATTCGATTCGGATAATTCCAACCGGCTTTTTACAATATGCACTAACCAAATACACCGGGTTGGCCTTATCCGAATCAATACAACTCATACCCACATTCATATGACTATAATTTCCAAAATAATTTCAACTCGTCACAGAGTCATGGGGATTCACCTCCCCCGAGTTAAATATTCAACCTCATTATCCCCCATGTTCACCTTATCCACAATTTACACAATGTTCATTCCCCAATTTTGCTTCCTATACTCCTTTTTCTGAATCACCAATTGAAGAAAAATCTGAGTTACAAAAGAGTATAGAAGCCAATCTACAAGAGGCCGAGCAACAACTTCAGAAAACATTGGCCTCTCCAATTCCACAGTATTTTCAAGAGTCTTACTCAGTCCACCTCCTCATAATGAACAACCATCTGCCCTGGAAATGAGTAAGGAACTCTTGTGTGAGTCCAAGCTTCAATCTCAAAACATTTCTGACTCACATTCTTCACAAAAATTCCAAAACCAAGATTCTTATACTCCTATTCTAGAGCATCCACTTGTAGAAAAATCAAGTCTAGAAAAGAGTATTGAAATTTTGCAGGAGTCTATGTTACAATATCAAAAATTACGCCGGATCGGGCACATGGATCAGCTTTCTCCACTCATTCCTATCGAGCAATATGACTTCACTAAGACCTTTAGCCTCTATATCTTGTCGTATTACCTCCATCCATGTTTTCTTCGGTCTCCCCTGCGCTCTTTAACTTTTCCTAAATTTATACGCTCTACTCGTCGGATTGGTGCATCTGTAGGTCTATATCGCACATGACCAAACCGTTGCAGGCGATTTTCTCTCATCTTCTCTTTTATAGAGGCTACACCTATCTTAGTACGAATATCCTCATTTCTCACCTTATCTCTCTGCGTGTTACCACACAACCAACGAAGCATGCTCATCTCTGTTACACTCATCGTCTGGGCATGATATCTCTTTATAGCCCAACATTCTGTGCCATATAACAAAGCTGGCCTAATAGCAGTCCAATAAAACTTTTCCTTCAGCCATAACGGAATGTTACGAACACATAAAACTCCTATTGCACTCCTCCATTTCAACCAGCGGCTTGGATCCTATGGTGGACATCACTATCGATCTTCCCATCCTTTTGGATAAAAAACCCAAGTACTTAAAATGACTGCTCATTGGTATTTCTTATCCATCTAGTCTCACAATACTATAATCTTGGATTCCCTATTTACTGAATTTACACTCCATATACTCTATTTTGGCCCTACTTAATCTAAAACCTTGAGATTCTAGAGTTTGCCTCCATAACTCCAATTTGGCATTTACCCCAGCTCTCGTCTCATCAACTAGGACAATATCATCAGCAAATAGCATACACAACGGTATCTCATCCTGAATAGCTCTAGTAAGGTCATCCATCACTATGGTAATAAGAATGGACTCAATACAGATCCTTGATGCAATCCAATTGTGATAGAAAAATTACTTGTTATGCCTCCACGAGCTTCCAGCATTGGCTGAGTTTTTCTCAGAATACGAGTCTCGCGTTTAGGACCAGAAATGTGGGATTCATGTTCTGAAGCTGGCAGAATCTTGTATTTTGGGATAGGCAAAACGTGAGTCTCATGTTGGACGCGGTCCTCGCGTTACCTGAGAGGGACGTGGGTGTGAACTTCATGTTTTGAATCTGTAGAACAGATGACTTCTGCAAAATCTTTGATTTGTTGTTGATGTGCATGATCCTTCATTGACGTTAAGTATTCTGGTTGAGTCGCAGGGGTTGTTGGGAATCCCCGGCAACCTGAAATTATCGAGTTTGGAGAGGAGAAGGATGACGAAATTGATCTTCACCATCACTTTGATCGTGCGCTGATGCACTCGCCCTATGGGTCTCTTGAGAGATATTGACGCGGGCTACATGGGCAGTACAAGAGGTTTTCAGAACCTCTTCAGAAGTGGCACCGCTTGCGCTGTGAGCAGTGGTGCAGGCCACTTTAGGAATAATCGCTGAAGAGATTTGAAAGCGAGTCTCTGAAGAGACTTTGCAGTATTGTTGCATTGCCTTGGGACTAGCAGAGCCTGAGGAAAGAAATTCCTCAAACTTTCTTGATCGAATACAATGACAAAGGATTCCATCGTCTTTCCAAGAAGCTGGACATCAGCTTGTGCCATGGCGTTCTTGTCGGTAGAGAAAGCAGTCCCCAGCAGAGTCGCCATTTTTTATTTGGTCAGAATAGTTGGTTCGATGTAAGTTTCTTTGAGTGGCTGAAAAGTTGCAGCAGAACGATTCTGGTTATAAAAGAGAAAAGAAGATATGATTCTCCCCTTTGTCTAGGGTTGGATTCTTTGTATGGCGATGGAGAGTGATGCTTGTTCTCCGTTGACCGGCTGAATGCCAAGCCTCTTTTAGGACACTCTCAAAATCAATTAGGAGAGAGCTCTGCTTTTAACACACTAAGTGTTTAGAGTACACTGATTACTCTCTTTCTCTCTCTCTCTCTCAAAAAAAAACAAGAGAAAAACAAGAAGCCTTTAGCTTGAGAGTTCTCAGCTCTCAATCCTTAAAAGGTTCCCTCCCCCTCTTCTTCTTTAGCCCCTATTTTTATAGCTCCTCAGGCTATTTGTAGGGAGTCATAGGGGTATTATTATCCCAATAAATCTCTTCATTATGGGGATTAACTCCTCATTACGTGGGGAGTGAATTGACCAAGTAATGGAGATCAGTTATAACAGAACGTGGGTCTTACGCTGGATGCGAAAATCGCATTGCTTATTGTAGACGCGTACGTCTCAGTTAGAATGCGGAGTTACTCAGACCCGTGTTTGAAGCATGTCACGGAGTTGCTCAAACCCGCGTTTGAAGCGTGGTGCGGAGTTGCTCAGACCTGCGTGGGACGCGGAGTTTCTCAGACCCATGTCTGAAGTATCTATTTTTTCTTGTGACGCGAGGTCTGCATTTTAATTGAAACGCGACCTTCGCTTTGAAGTGAGGTTCGCGTCTGATGGTTTGTCCTTAGTGATTTTTGACACCCTGCAATGAGTACCACGTTAAACGTGTGTCTGACTCAGATTGATCTCGAGATATGCACCACGTATCTCGACCACTGAAAGGCCTATAAAAGACCTGGGTCTTTCAACAGTCAATTCTCTTGATTATTCATCATCTTCAATCAGACTCGCATTTGAAAATTAAAAGCTTTTTGAGCTTTCTCAGAACCCATAAAACTTCAAGCTTTTTCAAATCTTTTCAAAGGTTTTCACCATGCAAATGGCTCCAAAACTTAAGCAGCCTATTGCTTTCTCAAGCGTTGCCTCTGTGCCGACCACCGTGAGTGGTTCTCCTCCTCATGAAGCCTCCATTTCTGGTAAGTAAAATAGCTTCCGCCTTTAAGAACATGAAAATACACAGTCTCTTAACTTTTGTTTAAAGTTTCAAAACTTCTGTTGAAGTTAAACAGTCAATGTGGATCTCGCTGGCCCGCATTTGATTTGTAATCGCGGTTCTCGCATTGATGAACAAAACGTGATCTGGTGATCCTAGCTTTTTCTTGTTTTATCAACGTGACCTTCACGTCTACGAATTGAACGCGAGTCTAGGGGACTTTGCGTCTTGAGACTTTTGAATGCGGGTCTCATTTGCTCACGTTTGAGTCCCAAGACTTAGAAATTTTTTCTGATTGTGGTGTCCTGACATGGACTTCATGTTAGCCTCGCATTTTAATCAGAGAACGGGTCTCATATGTTGAGCCTTGCGTTTGAACTCCAACACTTGGTGTAATTTCACTATTTTTTTTAAAGTATTAACTTTGTATTGTATTCTTTTCTTTTTGCAGTAAGGTACTCTTGAATCCTTTGGCCAAGAGAAATCACTTTGGTCATATTGGCGGTGTTGATTTTAACCGCCTCTTTAGCTTGTGGAAAACAATCCCTACATTCAGCAGAAAAATGAGAAGCGCCAAGTCCACTTAATCAAGGGCACTACCTCAACTCTACAAGAACTCATCTCGAATGGGATATTGAGTCCACCAGTTATCATCTATTCAGGAAGCCGGTGTTTCTTTTTGGAGACGCCATTGAAGAAAATGAGGAGGTTTTATTTGACGGGAAACTACATGTGGCTCCGTCAAATTGGGGAGCGTCGTTTCTTTCTCCCTAACTTGGAACAGATTTTTCTGTTATCATATCTGAAGTCCATGTCTCTTCCCCGGTGAATGGACTGGGATTTGGCCAGAGCACAATCGAGCGTCGCAATCAGGAGGATCTCTAATCATGCTACTTTTTTCGTTGGCGACAGTAGGGAGATTCTTGAACTACTCCCAGCTTGATGAAATAGGAGTTTCCGACAGGCGAGACTCGTAAGCAAGTTGCCACCTTCATCAGCAGATTCAAGAAAGTGAAGGGTAAATTTCCTCAGTCTGACTTCCGAGCGTCTAGATGGGTGTGTTCGACAACAACCTCTTGGTGGACAAAAATGGTCTGCTTCGTCGTCAAAGAATTAGAGGAACCACTACTCCAGTGCGGGTTGTATCATGCGGTCAGGGCTGTGTGCTATGAGATTGCCCCGAGAAATTATAACTTTTTTGCAATTTTCGAGAAGTATAACCAGACACTTGCATATTTTTCACTCCAATAGGAAATTGGGATTCGCCCTGCATAAGATGTTTGAAGTTTTAGGCCTGACCATAAGGGATTTATCGTATGAGGAGTATAACCCCTGTACTGAAGAATTGCATTTACTTAATAGGGATGCTCCTTAGGTGTATGAAACCTACTGGGAGGTCTTGTCCCATTTTCATATTTGCGCCTAAGTGATCGGATGAAGGTATTGAGGAGTCAGACAAGTGTCACGGGTTAACTACCTTTTCCGTGGTCTAGGAGAACAATCGAGTTTAGTATCTCAATTGGCAACCAGTACTGACGCTGAGATCACAGAAAGGATTTCTAAATTGGTGACCTCGTATACAACAAAGTCAAAAGAGGACACCTTCAAGCTCGATACTGTTTTTGACAGTTTCCATCATCAAGGCAGGATTCCTATCTCAGACTGAGTCTTATTGGCGGGATTTCTGATGCTGTGGTTAAAGCGGTGTGTTGTACCCACTTCCCCATATGAGGTTATCATTGCGATAAGGTTCTCCCGACCATTCTTCTTGCTTATGGTCAGCCTCTCAGCTTGCCCCCTACTATAGTAGGGTACCTTTCAAAGTGGGCTTCAAATTTTGTGTCAAAGTTTTTTGCAATGTACTAAGCTGAAGAGGACAGAGAGGGCAATGTGGTTGTCGGTCTGGATGGTGAGCCTAGGATGAAGACACTGAATCCTCGCGTAGAATTTCCTTATACATACCTCATGGCATGGTACATTATACATTGCCTGTCCCTGATGTCAGCGGTGAAGTCATTTGAGGATTCTATACCATTTGTCCAATGACTGGAGCGCTCAAATTGGAATGGCTGGTACATGTTAATGATCAGTCAAATCCTTCAAAGCAGTATGAACTATCAATTATTGAGATGCTTCCCTGATTTTCTAGAAGCTTCGTATGGGGAGCAATTTTTTGACCAATCTGGTACTGATAGGTTCACCATCCTCTCATCTGGGGTTTCTGGTGGTTGATCAACATTCGCTCTAGATATTTGGTCATCTAACAGGGGAATATTTGCACAATTGAACCATATTTGCCCGCTGATTTGCTCGCCAATTAGGGTACAACCAACTATACATAGGTAACCTGAACTTAGGCTTCGTTTCAGCGGTAATCTATACAAAGGGACGTACAAAGGACAAGGGCATCGTATTCAAAGTGGCTGGAGAATGGAGGCAAGATTCATCCTTCTGAAAAACACCTAGAGGGGGGGGTGAATAGGTGTAAATGCTAATCTAACAACTTTATAAACAAGTTATGAATATATGATGCAAAGATCGCCCAAAACAAGACTAGAAGCCAGATACCCGGTGAAGGGTTCTGAACTCCTTCCTCGTGATTCCTCTAGATAAGAGTTTGAGGTGCGTATTGCAATCTTATTGTATGAGAATTGATCGACAAGTTAGCAAGAAATGAATTAGAAGCAATAATAAAGTGCACACAAGATATATCACAAGAATGAAAGCAATAACACAAGCTAAAAATAAAGAGCAATAGAGAGCAAGAACAAAAGCAATCGCAAACACAAATACTTCGAGGTTCGAGCCACCGCTCTACTCCCCGCCTTCACCGCTGTGAAGGGTTTCCACTATCCACGAGGAACTTTATAAGGTCTCACACGAAGACCGGAGTACCGAACTCCACCAATACAATTCTCTACCGAAGAGGTATCTCAACAAGAAGGAACCAGTAACCAAGTGATCACCAAAAGGATCACAAACTTCTTACAAACTTTCTCTTTACAACTTCCTTATAGAATGAGGAGGGAATTTTTGGCTCTAGAAGTGTAGTGAGAAAAACAAACTCAGTTGTAAATGAAAATTGCTTGCAAACACAACTGAAAAACAATAGCCAAGAAAGCACTAGAGAATTGAGAGCTTTTGAAACTTTTCTTTCTTTTGAAAACTTGAAAACTAGGTATATTTCTTGTATTTTTGCAAGAGACCAATTCCCTATATTTATAGGGAAGGGAAGGGATTAAAAACATGATTTAATTGAGTTTAATTGGTCTAAAAATAGTCCCCAATTTTTCAGAATTTTCTGCCAACCAAAAAGCTATCAAACCAGAAAATCACCAATGAGGAAAGAGCCGTTGGTCGCTGCAGACGGTTGTCGGTCGACCGGCCCGGTCGACCGGCAGTCCGATTGGCAACTAGCCGTTGGACTCGGTCGACCGGGTCGGTGACCGGACGCCAAAGGGAAAAAATATTTTGAGCTATCGGTCGATCGACTCGGTCGACCGGCCAAAATAGAGAGCAAGCTGCTTTCAGTCGGTCGATCGACAGACGTGCACAAAACGTGCACGCCCTAGACACAAGGCGCAGTCACCCGGGTCGGTCGACCGGCCACGCCTGGAATGGATCCGGTCGACCGCCAGACCTGAAACAGATTTGAATAAGGAAATTTTTTGGACTTGGGAAAATTTTCAAAATAATTTTGTAGGGATATATGGCTAAGAATCATGCTGTAAAGATAGATATACATGATATAAACAAGATATAAAATTTGTAAAAATTTGAATCATGTATAGAAATCAAGGCATGAACTAAAATCAAATACCAAAACTAGAAACTGTATTTTTGACAATGTGTGTGTGTGTGTTCTTGAGCCAATTTACCACAACCTCAAACTTAACAAACTAAGTCTTACATAGGTTCTAGGTGACTTCAAAGTCTTCAAGTGGGCTCCTCCATATGTGATCTTGAAAAACTTGTATCTTGAACCCGAAATGAACCGACTTGAGTCAAAACAACCTTCCTTTAGGGAGAAGAACACTCATGAATCCTTAGAACCCTGAAACACACTTAAACAATAAACATGATTAGTACAAATAACTATATATGTTTTGTAATCATCAAAACTCAATAAAACGGGTGATTGTAACCTTGGGCCAACACCTTCCACAGAAAATACCGAACTCTTATGCTAGCCTTGAGTTTTGTGCATGGTACGTAATAGCAGATTCAGTCCCTGGATATAATATAAACAACACCTGCATCAAGTGGATCAAGGCCATGTTCTAAGCCAAGAAGGGCTTTAAGACTACACATTTGAGAGGGACGGATGAACTTCTTCAGACTGAGCTCGAGGTTGATCCAGCAGGGGCTGCTGGACATGAAGCAAGGCCAGCTGAAGAGTCTCAACAATAATGCTCGCAAGGAGTTGCAAAGTTTACTCGATCTTAGTCTACTGAGGCTAGTTCGAGTAAAAAGAAGACTCGGCGAGAACCCATGACAGAAATTCCTTCCCAGGGAACTTCTTTCTTGGCCACAGACCGTGAGCTTGTTCATGCTGGCTCTGAAGAGGATGAAGGCCCTAATGTTCCTCTACTTCCACGAAGCCGTCGAACAAAAGGTCCAGCAGTGGTCATAGCTGAGGTATAGTCGGGAAGTCACAGAAAGATAAACCACTGGTGATAACTCCTCATTAGCCCCAGTGCCTACTAAACCTGTTTCCTGAAGCTCCTTTTAGTGTCGAGAAATGATCGTTGATCCACCGAACATTCAACCGAGCTCCTCAGTGGTTGTTCCAGAGAAAAGTCCCACTGCTGGGCTTGTTGAGGTTGAACTTCCCACTATAGGAGTTCCACCTACTCTTGTGTCCTCCTTGTCTTTGAGCGAGAGGATGGATTACTTGGTAGATGATAATGTTGACTAAGGCAATGTGCATTCTGCTCCTGATATTAGCAAATACTCTCATTTGGTTGAAGAGGAGATCAACATTGAGAAGACTCCAGCGAGTACATCTCGTGTGACAGGAAGGTCCTCTCATTTGTTGGCCCAAAGCCCTTCACCTTGTTTTGATAATGACTAACTTATGAAGTTAAGTTACTAATGATCTTGTGTTTATTAAGTTTCAGTTATTGATCAAGATTTTAGTAGGTGCTTAGCTTCAACAAAGGATTCAAAGTCAAGTTTTGAAACTAGCATGGTTGATTCAAGAGCTCGTGTGTCAAGATCGCATCTAGTACTCGGAAAGAGTCA
>JAVJIF010022970.1:0-10559 GCA_038442645.1 Agave tequilana | reverse complement strand
ATCTTATACACAATCCCTTATGGCCATATCTAGTCCCCTTTGTTATCAGTTCTCTTAGGCTTATATACTCTTATTCTTTTAAACTGAATATTTCAACCTAGAAAACTAATGGTTCATGATCGTTCAATATTTGTTCGCCAAAAATTTGCTATAGTTTAGTGAAAGGTGATTATTTATATAGAAATTGAAATTATATTTGATTTAAAGCAGTACGAAGAAATGTGATACATATGCCCACACTTGCGATGATTGCTGAACGACATTTTCATTTTTCAATCGCAGTCTGAAGTTGTCTCTTACATGGGTTTACTAAGATTTTGATTTTTGTCCTTAAATGGCTGAAACATGGATGGTTGGTTAACAGGTTTTATTAGGCTTTGTATGAAAGGGATTGATTTCTACAATTAAGGTTATGAGCAGAAATTGATTTGTGATGTTTAATACCTTGAATCCTTTATTTCGAAATTAGCTTATGTCATTGTGGATTTAGCACAGAATAATTGACCTTGTGATCCTTTATGAAAAGATGCATCCAGAAAATGAAGGATACTCCACGAAAATGGTTAGTGCTTCAGGCCACTGATATTCATTTCATCAAGGCTATATGGAGTTGTAAAATGGCAATTCTCTTACATGTTTATTCTTATATTCATGTTGTCATCACCTAGTTGTGTTACCAAACTATCATGATAGCTTTCTGTTTCTCTAAGTTGTTCAATCTCTATGCGAATGGATTAGGGATCTGTTAGGCTTCATTCAGAAGATGCCTATTGTTTCTTCTTTATATTATTACTGGATTACAAATAAAATTTGTTTGCAGTTTGCCTCCACTTTCAAGATCTTTTCTGATATTATTAGCATGTTTTACACTTTCACCAACATAAACATAGCTATGGAATTAGAAAATTACTTCTCACAAGGGAGGTTACTGCTCAGGATATCACGTGGGTGCCCCAGAAGGATATTCCCGGGGGTGTGTGATTCTCATATGTTTATGTTTCAGTTGCTAGCAATGTCTAATTATGGTATTCTTTTCAGGTTCAAATTGCATGATCAAATCCATAGATGTTATTAACTTCTAGTAACATGGATTTGCAATGAGAATTAGGTCCAGAAGTTTAGGAATGATTGTAGTGCTTAGAAGTAGTATTCTGTAATTTGCAAGAGTCTATCTGTTTCTTAGGCAGGACCTGGGAACTTATTAGAAGATAGTCAAATGCCTTTAAATTAAGGGAATATACATTGTTGCCTGCAATGACTCCTGATGCTGGAAAGGTTTTCCCTTCCCTCTCCATGAAGTACAAACTGTTACCAGGAGATTAGATAACATTCCGAGATGTAACCTACATAGGTGGATGCAGGGTCAGCAACATGCTGTCCACCAACTCAAGAAAAATCATCGGCTTATATGCCATGGAATCATCAGGTTCTATTTTCTAACAACATCAGAAGCTCTTATGCTTCTTTCACTTTAGATGTTTTTGGTGATTGGTAAATTTTAAATATCCCAGGTTGAGACCTTGCAGCCTCTTTTCCTTGATTAAGGAAGAATGAAATGTGGCATAATTGGCTAAGATCAGGCATGGAGTATTAGTTGATTTAGAAAAAAGACATAAATCAAACAATGGCCAAACAAATTTGGTACATCAATAGAAGTTTCATGTGTAATATTCAGATTATCTCATCACAGTGTATTAAAACCCAAGGTTTGAGAACTGGATTCAAATTTGAAAGTTTCAGTGGGGATTCAGGGGTTCCGTTTCTGGTTTCAGTGAAAGAGAAATACACATTTGCGGACACATATGCATGCATAATGTTCTGATGATTAATGCATATATATACATATACAAATATATATATACGCGCATTATGTATTAATTTGTATATAAACTTATATAGGTATATATGTACATTTTAAAATATACATTTTAATTTCTTGTAGAAGAATAACAGTTACTAAGCTTTCTTTTCTTTGAAGTTAGGGGAAATTTCAGATATTTTCAGCCAGTTTCGGCTGAAATAGACCAATACACGCTGAAACTGGAATGACAGACTGAAACATGACCAAAAACATTGCTGATACAAGATGAGATGTGACCGATACTCACCAACACAAGTCAAAACATGGTTGATACTGACCAATATAGATAAAAACCAAGTATAGCACATTCTGGATTATTCCCTAATGAAAAAGTAATGATACAAAAACAATACATTCCAGCTGATATTCAGTCTGACCTAAACTACATGAGCTATATCAAGGATTATGTGGCAAACTCACATGAGTTTGTTACAGAAAAAGACAAGTAACATGTGAGATAATACTTGGTTGCAGAATAAGTGGTTTTAGTCACTATCATAAGTAGTTATTTTGTTGTAACAATAAATAGTTAAGGGTCGCTATCATAGTACAATAACTTAAATGTCATTTTATATTATTGTATGCAAGTCTATATAAGCAAGAGGAAGAAAGATGTGAAAGGGGTATGGTTGAAGAATCTTGTACTTTGGCTAATTTGGAGGAGCTTCCCTCAAGAGAGCAATTGTATATCCTATTATAATAATGAGTATTTTCTTCTACTCCATTTCCTACTTCCACCTCTTTCACATTTCTCATTTCTACTCTAACTTGAGCCAGCCTAATCCTAGACAAAGCAAAACTCGAGGTGTGTCTGACAAATCCACAACCCAAAGCAGTAATAATTTAATATAGAGACTTCAGTGGTCCTTTCCCTGGAAGAGCTTGATTATATTTGTCGAACGACAGATCACATGGATTCCTTTAAAATCTAATGAACCAACATGCAATCTGAGATAAATTTAAATTCTCAAGATCCAAAAAGGGAAATTGAGAAGAAAATGTTATTATATGATAAAGGATATAATTGTTATTTGAGAGGAACTCTTCCAAAGTAGTCGATCTATAAGATTATTCAACCACGCCCATTTTCCTTCTCTCTCTCTCTCTCTCTCTCTCTCTCTCTCTCTCTCTCTCTCTCTCTCTCTCTCTCTCTCGGCTCTGTTTGCAATTAAAAGGAGTATAGAAATTGAGAAAGTGAAGAAACTAGTAAGAAAGTGGTGGAGAAAAAAGGTAGAAGAGAAGCTAAAAACTTGCTTGTTTTGCAAAGAAAAGGCTGAAAAGGTGAGGCAATGCTGATGTGGCAATAGAGAAACACTAGAGTTTTATCGCTCAAAATGTGGAAAGGACGCGATAGAATTTAAATAGTAATCAAAGAGACTTCACCCCATTCTAAAATGATCTTGAGGTTTTAGAGAGAGTGAAATATTGCAAAGTCCTTCATGGAATGGAAAGTGTTGGACCACTTTTTCACTCTGTCAAGTTGCGAAACACAAAAGTGGATGCACTTTCTCTACTTTCTTATGCCCCCCCCCCCCCCCCCCCCCCGGCGCGCCCCTCACTTCTCAATTGCGAGCAGGTTCTATGTAGATTTGCATACAACAAGATGATAATGACATCTAAGTTATTGTGGTATGATATTGACCTTTGCTTATTTATTGTTATAACTAGCTAACTAATATATGCCATAGTGACCAATAATCTTTTATTGTTATAACCAACTAGTTGGCTAACTATTCTGTCATGTCTTCTCATCTTTTTTTGTCATAAATTCATGTGAGTTTATGCATCATCCCTGACATTTAATTGATGTAGTTCTGGTCAGATTGAATACGATCGTGTAATGTGTTTGGTTCCATAGTAGTTTAACCTCATTTCATATGTAGCATTTTGTGAAGTAGACTACCCACAATATTTTTGAACACATCATTGGTCAAAAAAGCATGGGAATGATTAAATAACATCTTATATTGTCAATAATTTCACTAATTAACACATCAGAATCAACAAAATTTTTGACCAAAGCTCCATCAATGACAGCTAAAAGAAGTCCCCTCCTAATATCTAAGTAATCATCCCCTGTGCTGCATCAGGAACATCTTTTGGGCAATCAAGCAAGGGATTGCCATGACAGATCTTATTGCATTAGTGTTCTCCAAAGGGGACAATGACATAGGAAACTACCTATATGTGTATATTATGTTGAAAACTTTGATACTAAATAGTAGAAACTTAAGCAACATATTTAAATTGCTATGCAACAAATTCTGTGTAAAACAATACTTCTATCAAGAAGCGTTAGTTGTGGATCTTGACACTTTTGATGTTGGACTAGAATGAGCAAGAGTTGAAATTCCCAAAAAATTTAAAATGGGTTGAAAAGAATATTGACGGTTCTCAGGTGTCTTCTTTCTTCTCTTAGTGTTAGCTATTTTCTATGTAGAAACTAGACCCACATGAAAGTAGAGGTAACATCACTTAGATTTAGATTGTGTCTCATTCCAAATAGACTTTGATCAATTTTTTGTGCCCTTATGGGCTAACTATGTGGATGTGTTAACCTGGTTGGAATGGAACTAGAAGTAGAGTCTTGAGTGTGTGTGTGTGTGTGGACACTATGGTTGTGGCACGACCTACATTTTATTTCTCTGTTTACTTTTGACCCACTCAACACTATTTTCCCACTTAACATGGGTTGAACATGGTGTGCATTGAGTCCTACTAGATGTTACCCAACAACTCAACAACTAAAATTTTGACAACCCATTGGATTGGGTCTAACTAGCACTTAAGGAAGCTAGTTTTGCTGGTCAGATGTGTTGGCTACCTAGCCATGTGACCTTTATAAAATAGAGTACAAACTAGAGAACACGAGAGAGAGCCTACTCCTCTTAACAAGCTTATAGGCTCTCAACTTCTCTCTGTTTGAGGAATTAGGCATCTCCAGTACTTTCAAGCAATATTTGGCATGATCTCCTCCTTGGCCAATTCACTTCACCGCTTGTTGTTTGTTGTCCCTTTTTGTCATAGTCACTCACTGGAAGTAATTTAATGCAGCCAATTCAGTTGGTTTCTTAAGCACCTAGGTGTCTGCTTAGTGATTGGGCCTGCTCAAGCTTTGAATCAAGTTTTTTCTCTCATAAATAATATTAACTATGTATCCTTAGATAAAATATAGATATTATGGGCAAATTGATGGGACATCAGAGCCAAGGAAGACAAAAGCATACCAGTCCACTTTGATTCATGCAGTTGAAGAATATTTTTCTCTTTCTTTTATTTTTGATTTCTTTTAGTGAATTGTAATCCCATGAATTGAAAAACTTAGTCCTTTTTTAGTATTAGATTTCCTCCCACATGGGATAGAATTAGGAATCACAATTTTATAAAAGCCTATAAATAGGCCTTTGTATTAGCCATTGAATCAGTGAAGAATTTGAATAAAAATGTATTGTGTGATTAATCTTCTCAATTTGTTTAGGGTGAAATTCCTAATTACTTATTTCCTAGACCCTAATTTTCTCTCTCCTCTTCTCAGCTACCATATGCATCCTCTCGCTCTCGTCCTCTCTGTTTCTCTCTCCCTTTCACAACGCCAATCTGCCCCGCCACTGATGTCGCAAGCCTAATCCCTCTCTCCGCCCTCCCGCAGGCAACCTCTCTTTTTCCTCTGCCTCATCCCGTCGCCAGCAACCCTGCCGTCTTCTTCCTCTTCTTCCTTTCCTTCAACCCACCAACCCAACTCCCTCTCTTTTACATCATCAACGACAACACCACTCGTGTCCACGACTTCGCTATCTCCTCTATCACTGCTGTAACCAACGCATTGCCTGCTCTTTCTTTCCGCCTGACTCCCTCCACCTTGCACATTTCTCCTCAATACCGACAACCACCACGCCGCCCTGTTTTCCCTTCTCTCGACCTTGTCGTCGTCATCCTTAGTCGACCTCATCGTTGTCATCCTCTGATGACCTCCTCAGCCTCGTCGTCAACCCTCATTGTCGCCTCCTTTGTCATCTTGTCTTCTCCAAGTGTTGCTGCTGTGATTGGGGAACCCGACCCAGAACAGAACCGACCCGCACTCAGAAGAAGAAAGAGTAGTGGGTTAATTCAGTTCATGTTTAAATCGAAACCTGGCCCGACCAGAAGCCCAATACTCTAAAGATTTGTTGGGTTTAAGTTACAAACCTGTTTGCTATAGTAACATCCGCGTGTTAGTGTTACTGTAATGGTTCCAATGCAGAACAGATCCGTTAGCGCATTTCTTCATTATCAGGCCTTAACTTTCACATCCAGACACAATTCAGGCGATCTTCGAGCTGTTGCATTTGTAACGATAAGATCTACGCACCGACATCCACTACAGGTCACTGAGATCTTTGTGATTCTCAAGAGGTAACTTTTCTTAATACGGCCTCTTTATTTGTGGATTAGATAACAATCCTCTATTAGTTTATCAATTTAATCAGCTGCCACTATATTGTGAGACTATGGGATTATATTTACTTTGTGTTCACTGATCTTATACATTGATTTTACAAGATTTGCCATCATAACTAGTAGTGCATCATGTTATTTTTATTTAGATTGGTACAACTGCATCAGCTCTTTTGTTAAAAATCTTTATCTTGCATTATTAGTTTTAACTGCTTTCATACTCAAGATCGTATAGTTGGTGAAGCGTTACGAGGTTTTTCTATCACTGATTTCTGCCTCACACATGCATCACGTTTCACATCACAAATACTCAAAGAAGGCTTAATAATAAGTTACACAAGCTATAAGCATATAAACCACCAATTAATATTAAAGTATGAGCTAACAACTAGTTTAGAAAAATAAGAAGAAACAACTCAAGAAAGAAATAGGAAAAAGGGATATTAAAAGAGAACAAAAGATATTTAAAAAATTATTATACTATCTTGGATGTGTTTAACTTGAAAATTGGTGGTGGAGGTAGGTTGCTCAGGGTCTGGATGGCAAGAAGTGGCGGATGAACATCATCTGGTTCAATATCAATGGGTTGACTTGCTTTTTGTTACAAAGAAGAGCAATCATAGTGACATTGGACTGGGACGATTAAGATGTTAAATTAAACCTATATTATTGTATAGATGCACTTCATGTAAGTTTTTTTTAACAGAGTACAAGTATGATAGTAATGGGGATGCCAATCAGTTGGATAATTTCATCTATATTATACTTAAATATGCACTCCTTATAAGAGTATTATAGTGTATTCCAGTAATAGAGTGAGAATATGTGTTGGCTTAAGTGGATAGCATAGCCTCCAATCCTCCCAACTGCGACAGGACCGCTTAGCACCTAGGTGGCCACTTTTTAAACAGTGGTTAGTGGAGCACCCCACTGTAGGGTTCTTGCGGCTAGGGACTTCTGCTTTGGAGCCGCGTTAGGCCTGAATAGTCCTTTAGAGCAGCACTATACTGTGTGATACTATTTTTTTTCCATAAGCCACTATATTCATTTTGCTACTTATTCTTTTAGATTTTAGCAATGTAATTTGGGTAGTTTTAACAGAAACATACTACATGTGGGATTATTTAGATGCCTGTTGGACATTTCAATAACCTGCCTCAGTTTTATAATATATTTTCTGATTTTTACACTTTTTGGACATTTCTTAATGTATGGTTAATATGAAGCGAAATACATTAAGATTAACCTATTCTATCAGCCAAGGTCTATTCCTTGTACAAATGGAAGGGAACATATCGTAGGTTAAATTTAGTTTATATATGAACATTATATGTAGTTATATTGTTAGAAACATGCTCACACATGCATGTCTATACAAGTATATTTTGTATACTCTCTTTATTACTAGGTTCCAATTCAGCAGCAGCAGGTGGCAATTGAGAGATTGGGGTAAGTGTGAGTAGGAGGTCTTGAAGATCCATGCATTTATTCATTATTATTATTATCTGTTTGTATTGTCATTATATTATTTATGTTAAATATAATCAAATTCATCTCATTGTTTCTGTGTCATGCTGTGTCCGTGTCCATGCTTCCTAGGACAACTTATAATGGAGTGGTCTTAACATCCGCACAGTCAAGCTATCCAAAATGCTGAAGTTTCTGGTGATTCTACCTTGCACCTGCACCTCAATACCCCCAAAGGCTTTGTTATACACAATCTGTTTACTTTTGATTATTACTCTTATCTGAATAGGCTTCCAACCTGGGATTTATAGGTAAATATACCACTTTATCATTTTTCTAACATTTTTATTTTTTATTTTTTTATTCCAACTCGGTCAATCCACGCTTTGAATATGCTTTTAGGTTGTCCTTATAGTTGCCTAGTATCCTATATTTGACCCTTACCGTTATATGGTACTCACTTTCCTGCCTGCAAGTACAATATCATATAAGTAAACCAGGGTGTCAAAATACTACTCACTTTTTCTTTCTCCTCATCATCTCATTCTTGCAGCATGTAATCGACACTTTTATTTGTGGTTCCTATTATTTGATTATATACCATCTTTTTCTGGGAATTTCTGGGATGCACATTCTTTCAGGTCTTGCTAATGCTGCAGCACACATTTCTTTCTTTTGTTCAGAGGATATTATGCTGTTTTGCATTCCTTGGAGGATTCTATCAAGGTCATGTTTGATGACTTTTTGCATATTATTAGAGTCTTCAGTGTGATATGAAACATTTTCAGTGTGCCTCAGTTCGCTTAACACAAGTCTTTAAAGTTCAGTCTTTTTTCATTATTTTTCATTGTGTGCTTCTTCTTCTTCGTCATACAAAGACCATTGGTAAAGCAAGATAAACTCCATCCTTTGACTTTTTTCTCTCACCTGCTTTTTCTTCCAAACCAACTTTTTCCACTGTTTATTTAGATGTTGTCTTGGATATGCTTTTTTAGCAATGAATAATTTTATGTTATACTTTTGTTTTATAGTCGGAATCGTACTTTTCTTCTGGTGAGAAGGTTGTGAGATATGTTGAAGAGCATACTGAAGGTGGAGCTCATGGCCTGGGTCACGGACACCATCACTCCCATGAAAGACAAAATAAATTGAAGGATGATGATGAAAGTAATGATGTTCCAAATCTGGTGGGTCCAAAGAGTAAAGGTACAATGGATGTGGCTACTGACTGTCCGTGCCCAAATGATGGTAATGAACACGAAACCTTCTTCGTAAGGTAAATTAAAGCTAGCATGCATTGAGTTAACTCCTTTCCCGTGCTTTGTGAATTTTCTAGTTGCATTTTCATTTTATGTTTTCCATGCTGTCTGAACATGTGTGGTAACTTCTGTGCAATCAACTCACCAGATTATTATACACAATTACATATGTCATTTTTTGTGATCAGAATCAAACCATATAGTATTGGGAATATGGCAGGGTGAACTGTCACCTGCAAAATGAGTGCTACTTCCTCATTTTAAACTAATATGAACATAATGCTTTTTTTTCCTGCATCTGTTCAGTGTTGAATTTTATGACTCGAATTGGAAGGCCGGCTCAACTGAAACTTAAATATTTTCTCAAATTCAACATATGATATATGTCTCAACAGTTTTCTCATAGTCGTTATCCAAAATGTAGTTGTGTATGGATCATAGCAGTTAGAAGGCTGCCTGACAATTGGCAAAATCTTTTCTGATTGGTTACAACCTGACATGGACCTTCTGTGAGTAGATGCCCTTTCCTGGCTGAGGTAATGTTACAATGGAGAGAAGTTTGCCAAATTGCCTGGAAATCCAGCTGGCTGATAGGGAGACCTACCTGTAGGTTAATGTTCTGCAATTTAACCTGTGCAGTGAACGTGTGTAGGAATAGAAGATGTTCTCCATGTTCAGAAGTCTTGAACTTTCCTGTTCATTGCAACTCCATGAGAGAGTTATTATCAATTTTTATAATAAATCTTTCCCATCATATATTCATCTTGTTATATTTTGCACATTGTGTGCATTTATCAAAACTGCTGTGAATTTGGGTAAATCATACACACACATACTGTAGCTATAGAGCTCTCTGATTGGAGACTAACTGTATAGAGAGAGAATGTGCCGATACACTCTCTTCCTTGAAATTATGTGTGATGATAAGTTTGACTAAGAACTTTAGTTTTAAATTCTAATGGAATTCAGCTGCCTGTATGCTAAATGGATCTTTTGGACATCTGCACAGAGAGTAACTCCAAGTGGCACTGACACTGATGGTCAAAAAGATTCAGATTCCATGAATGGTCCTGTGATCATGAAAGCACCCTCAAGTCAGACTTCATCTTTCCATTCATCATCGAGCTTGATCTTTGGTTACCTAAATCTATTCTCTGATGGAATGGTGAGTTTCATTCCTTTATTTTCTTTGTTTTCACATGAAGGCAATGCTTATGACAAATTTTGTGCTTATTCGGCATTTTCTACTGAATATTGCAGCACAACTTTACTGATGGAATGGCTTTGGGTAGTGCATTTTTACTGCATGGTTCAGTTGGAGGGTGGTCTCGTACATTATTTTTGCTTGCACATGAGCTTCCCCAAGAGGTTTTTTCTTCCTTTTATGTCCTTCACTTTGAGGATGACTTAAATTTTTAAAAGATTGCCAAAACAATAATACCTTTAGTTCCAAATTGATTTTGTAATATAGACATGCTTTATTAAAGTACATAGAATCACATCATATTGATAAGATCTTAAATATTTATAAGCTTAAA